>OY978224.1:479547-565400 GCA_963854785.1 Vaccinium vitis-idaea
CCTCCCAACCGGGCCTAAGCCCAATGGCCCACACGGGGTGGAATCCCAACAAGGTCTCACCCCCTCCAAGAGATCGATTCTGCTTATTCTGAGGTAAAGCGAACCGAAGAACCAAACCGAAGCTCCAAATATTATTTCTGGCATTCAACCTACTTAACCTAAAATCAAAATGTATCAGTAGCTGAATAACCAAATCTACTGCCCACCTAATCACAACAAAAAGAAGAAGAGGACATATTAGAGAACATGTCTTCTATGTTAGAACAGTAGGATAAGAATTCTTGGAGAAAATGTACCATTCACTTTTGGTATCTGTCCACCTAATCACAACAAAACAACAACAAAAAGAAGAAGAGGAAATTTGAGAAAATGACCTATATATATATATGTGTGTGTGTACAAAAGCAGGTTAAGAATTCTTGGAGAATATGTTCTATTCACTTTTGGCATCAAATTACATACCAGCACCTCTTTAGTGGTTTGTCACATGGCCGGAAACTAGAATGATTAGGTGTTGGACGCTAAGTCACATAATTCGTGTGTGCGAGCAAGAGCGCGAAAGCGTGTTGAATCACCTCCCAAAATAGTGAATTGATGCGCAACAGCGAGGATTGAAAGCGAGAGCGCAAGGCCTTTTGAAGGATTATGTGACTAAGGTTGGACGCAATAGGAGCACCATAGGACATATTTACGTGTCACTTTAAATCAATGTCATAACAAGAAGATTTGACTTATAAATCTATAGTTCTTGTAATTTGTTTGGTTGTATGTGAGAGATTATGGATTGGGTTGTAGTTGAATCGTTGTATATCTAGGATTTTTGTAAGAAATACTAACTCACAGCTCAGAAATGGGTGCATAGGTATTAGGTAATGCTACATGAGTATCTAACTTTGAACTTAGAATACAAAAGAATGTTGAGTTGCGTAATTTCTAGTATTAAGCAAACCCAATTTGAGTATTAATGGAACTTTCATACACAAGCTCCAACATACGTGCTCATAATCACCCCGCCGCTTATGCTGATGTACACATTCCAATGAGGCATGCACCAGCAATATTGGTCGGTCTCCCACCAATTTATTCTTTTTGGCCTTTCTTGACTGAATTACCATTCTAAGTTTCACAAATCAGATAAATTTCGGACCCACAAAGTACTAGACTTTCACTTTAGTCTTTAGGACAACAATTTGGTGTAGTTGCATCATACACTGGCATTTGATGTGCAAGGCCATGACAGTCCACAAGTATGTCCTAAAATGTTTGTCAGGTCTGTAAAATAAGGACTTAAAAATAATGCAAATTTTTTTCTAGAAAAATTCAAAATATTCTCAACAATTTACTAGAGGAGTATCTTCTATTGTGGGAAATCCTATGGAAAACGTTGAATTTTTTCTTAGAAAAATCTATTGTATTTTTTTTTTTTTAAGTCTATCGTGTTGTGGACTGAACAAACATTTTAGGAAGAGAGAGTATCAGAATGAATAACTTGTCCTTTCCATGGATTTTAGGAACACTTCATATAGAATGTGAAAGGCGTGAATGGTGGAATCAGAAAACCTGGAATGTAGGCGATACCCTCCACCTTCACTTTAATAGTATGGGACATTGGGACCAATGTGTAATAAAAGAGAAAGTAAAAAGTGATATAGCTCTTTAGCTAGGATTTTCCGGATTCATGGCCCCCACACAACCATCAAATCCTATTTAATTTTTTTTAATATAGTTGGGGAACCATTGCAATTCTTTTTGGTGGAAAAGTTGGACCATTTCACGATATATTTATTATAGAAAAACGTATCAAATTCGTTAACATGCATAACATATTTCCCTGTCCCACTATATTTTCTTTAATTTCTGTTCCCTTTTCATTTTTTTTGGACTAGTATAGGATTGGTAAAGAAAGAAGAATCCCACCGACGACCACCTCATTACCCTATACCTTTCCCTCTCTTTTAATTACCCTCCAAAAAACAAGAACAAGAGTGAGTGTGTGTGTGTGTGTGTGTTTTGTTAGTGAGAGCTCCATCCAAAGAAATGGGCAATTGCCTCTTTGGAGGCATGGGAGAAGTTACTAACGAATCAATCAAAGTAGTAACATCCGACGGCGGGATCATGGAATTCAACGGGCCGATAACGGTGGAGTTCATCACGGATGAGTTCCCAGGCCATGGCATCTTCCGAAGCCATGACCTGTTTTGGAAACCCCTGCCACACCATGAAGTACTTGTAGCAGGAGAGTCATACAACCTGCTCCCACTCAACAGCAAAGGCATAGCTGGTGGTGGTCAAATTGCCCAAGTTGGTCACGTGAGATCCAACAGCGTGCCACAATCTCTACCCGCCCCATATAGAATGTCGTTCGACGGTCATGGAATTCTCAAGAGATCCTACACGGAGGCGTTTTCGAGGTACAACGGCGGCGGTGGTGGGATTTGGAAGGTGAAGCTTGTTATTAGTCCGGGACAGTTACTGGAGATACTGTCGCAAGAGGGTCGAACCCAGGAGTTAATTGAAAGTGTGAGGACCGTCGCGAAATGCGGAAACATCGGGGTTTCGTCCGTGGGGTTTTCGGATCAGTGGAGTCTCTCCAGCAGCAGGAATGGATCCTCCAAGAAAGATGTTTTGTTGGAGATTTAGAGATAGATAAATGTCAGGCCGGCCCTCCATTTCTTTAGTTTTTTGTCACTTTCGTCCCTATCGTTTCTGTTGTATGCTAAGTCAATGACGTGCTGTGTTGCATAGTCCCTCAGTTTGCAATTCTAATAGTAGTACATAGTTTTTGAGGCTACTAGTTCTATTTACTAGTAATATCTGCCAAATATTATCCGGTGTTCTTGCAATTCACAAGTTTTTGTAACCACGGCCCACGGGCCTTGTGGTCTTATAGGCACTGAGTTTCCTTGCCAGATTTGGACACTTAAAGATCACTTGGGCTGGGGCCTGGGAGGCGTATTTTGTTAAAAACTGGGCTGGATCCTTGATTCAGTTTCGTTTCTAAACGTTTGGTAATTTCTCACTTAGCCCATTTTGCAAGTTTGTTTGAGCTGACTCATCTGTACATTTCCCTCTTCCATAATTCCTAATTTCCTACATGGTTGCTTAAAAATAAATAGGTAAATAAATTCCAATAGGGGCAAATTACGCTGACCTCTCTTGAAGTCTTTGAAAAATACACTGATCTCTCCTCTGGTTTTAGAAATAATTTTCATCTCCCTTACTTTACAAACTAATACTAGTATACAAATGCCCCTTACTGTCAAAATTGGCTTAACCGTGTTAACTTTGATAATTAAAAGACCATTATATCTATAATACAAATAGTTCGAACAACCTAGGCCTTGTCAAAATAGAAAATTATTGCAGAGCGATCATTTAACTTACAGTTTCTGATATTCGGAGTATGGTTCGATTGTTTGTTGGGATGTTATATTTGCATGTCTAGGAAAGGCAATGGAGTGGCTCATTGGGTGGCAGCAATGCAGTTACGAGGTCTCTTGCCTCTGAATAATTGGATGGTCTCTCCTCACTTATTCTTGCTTTGAATTAGCATTTTAGTTAATAAAAAAAAAGAAAAAGAGCAAAGGTAACACCAAATGGCTGTTAACTGATTAAACTGTTAATCATAGTTGAGGTTGTTTACTGTAATCGTAGTTAGCGTTAACTACAGTAGTTAGGCAGTTATATTTCTGTTGAGCTGGCACATGGGTATATATAGCTAGTGCTCTCTCTTTCTTCAATAATACGATTCATTTCAGTTAATAAAGAATTACATTTTCTCTTCTTCTCTCAAACTCTGTCATAATATATGCTGGGATCTCTCCACTCATTGCCAATTGGTTTTGAGTTGGATATAAAGTTTCCACATGGTATCAGAGCGGGGCCTATTCCACTCCACATTTAAAAAAAAATAAAAAATAAATCGCAATCCCACACCTACGAAGACAGACCAACAAAAAGGCTGCACGATGATAGGACCCAAAAAGTGGCCACACGTGACAGACCTCAAATGCGGCTGCACGTGAGGGGGGATGTTAAGAAATATTGTCCCACATTGCCTAGGAGTGGAATTGGTGATCACTTAATATATGCTGGGATCTATCCACTCATTGTCAATTGGTTTTGAGTTGGATATAAAGTTTTCACAATGGCTACACACGTGGCACGTATTATATATACTTGCACGCTTTTGTTAATTTTTTCATGGATTTAAAGCCAAGGCAATCGACAATCCGACACATTTACATACTCAGATGAATTAATGGTCTAAAAAATAATCCAACACAATAGCAAGTCTTGTGTCCTCTCAATCGATCTTTATGAATGGTCCCTAGAGACTTATAATCAACACCAGCTAATTGAATGTTAAATCAGGCGAACCACTTTTTTGTAAAGCTGCTTTAGCAAGATTCTTCTAAGAAACTTGGGGTCTAATTAATTAGACCAACTTTCAATAAATCAAACAGCAGGTTGATCGATGTTGTCGGTAGCTATAATTAATCAGCTCCAAAAGTTCATCAATGGAGTTCAGACCTCTAATCAGCTCCAATTACTCATCCACGGAGTTCAGACTAATCACCTCCAAAAGTTCATCAATGGGACCTTAGCACTACTTTCATCTTATTAATTAACGAAGCATAATGTCATAAATAAACGAGAGAGAGAGAGAGAGAGAGAGAGAGAGAGAGAGAGAGAGAGAGAGAGAGAGTTAATATGTATAGCCCTAATGCACCGTTTCCGTTTGATCTCTAAAATTAGTAGGAGTCAAATAAAATTGTCATGTACGGAAACTAGTAAAGGGAAGAAATGCTGCAACAATCTTGAACATGTTGGATAAAAAGTTTATTTATTTATTTTTTATTCGGGTCTGCATTCGAACACTTTGGTTGATACCTAATGGATCATTCCCGACGTCTGCTAGCAGGCTCAGTTAAAGCTGGAGCATAATTCTATTCAACATGATCTCGCAAGAATTGATAACACTTAAAGAAGTTTTTGAAAATAATTGAGGCTGTTGATTATGGAATGGATGTCGAAAACACAATTCTTTTCCTATCCCCAGGGAAACAAATTGAATAATTAGAGTGAGTTTGGTTTATCCGTACAGAAAACCAATTGAGTTACTAACTCTGTATTCTTAAACAACTTTTATACCGTAGAATTTGAAGGCATCAATTGATTCATATATAATTTGTCTTATAAAATGATTTTTGTTTTGTATCAGCTTGCAACATATTTATACCATTACTATTCTTCTACGACTACGGAGTAGTATTTAATTCAGCGTTCCAACGTGTTATCTTTAGTTTTGTACCCATTATAATTCAATTGAGCTAATTGAAACATCAATGTGCTTACGTTTTTGTAACGCATTATGAACATAGAAACAGGAATTTTTTAAAAAGTGTTAAAATATTGTTCACATTGAATACCAAAATAAATTTATTTCAATTTTTTAAATTGACTATGCATGTAACGGAAATGGCTACAATACACACCCCTTATTTGGGTGTACCATATGCACCTATTGCATGGTCCAGATTGTGCCACCTCGTCGGCAATCGTAACATTTTTTAGTTTTTCGTAACTTTTCAGCAATATGATTCGTAACATTTTTTATGATTCGTAACATTTTGGTGTGTCTTGTAACTTTTATAAAAAAATTCGTAACTTTTACAAAAAATTCGTAACTTTTACAAAAAATTCGTAACTTTTATAGGGGTGTGTATCATACACACCCAAATAAGGGGTGTGTATTGTAGCCTTTTCCGTAACTGTTATGCAAATGTATATGGGGTAAAACAAATAATAATACATCCACAAGTTGGTGCTGCCGGGGCCACTGCCAGCCCGGACGGCCGGACTGTCTTCTTCTTGGCACATGGTGAATGCACAACAACAAAAATTTCATGCTGAAATTAACGAAAATTTGAGTTTGTGGCCTGGAAAAGGCCCAGGGTTACTTTTCCACATGGTTATATGTTTTTGGGTCTAGAAAATGAAGTGGAAAAAAAAAAAAAAGAAGAAGAAGAAGAAGAGAGAACATAGACATATGGCCTTGTTCCTCTTTAACTTTTTTTTTTTTGCACTTTTAAAAAATATATTTGAGTTCCGGTCATAATTTTGTACTTTTCCGAATCCTTTCGTTGAGACAAATCACCGAACGTAAAAAATTTGACGCAAAACTAACAAATGTAATTTTTTTTGAATAATACACCTACATGTGGTGAATTGTACCTACCCAAAAAAAGAAAAACAAAATGGAGATATTGCAATTATATTCATTTGTACGTAGAATACATAGACATAGCCACTATCTGAGATCTCCTGTTTCGGAAAAATAGTGTGCCTCTGTGCCGAAATGTTTTGGATGGTTGGACTGTATGTGGTATGTTTTTTGTTTTAAAATTTTCATGTGATCCAATAGTCGGGAATACACCGAAATAGAAGAATAGAGGATTTTCGGAGCAGAGGATTTGATTCCCATAGCCACGAGAAATTTTTCAGTGCCGAGTGGGGTATTGCCCACGTGGTATCCGCTCGGCAATCTCAGCCGTCCATAACGTGATCCAACGGTTCGGATCAATTTGAGCCGCCCAAAATACATTTGGATGGCTCGGATCATGCTTGGATACGAAGTGGCAATACCCAGTCGCACCCAAAAAAAATTCCGTAGCCACAGAAAGGCATGACGGTTACATGCATATTACGACAACGTATGGTACTAGCTAGGTAAGAAGTGGGACTTAAATTATTTGACGACAGCAATACCGGAGATTACTCTCATGCTACGTACGTACGTAGTCTGCACTCTCTCTCTAGATCTCTGTGTTGAATTTTTTGGATGGCATGTATCGTCACAGCACACGTCATTTGAAAGAGATTGGGCAACGATGGAGTGGAGGCAGCGATATAGTAGAAATTAATAAGCTTTAGTGTATTCTGATTTGTTGTTGTTGATGATGATGATACAGGAAGGGAAGGGAAGGGAAGGGAAAACAATAAAAGGTAGGAGTAATAATATCGGATGGATGGATGGATGGATGGAAGAAGTAATGAAAGCAGTGGTAGAAAAAATGAAATTCAACTACACCCAACCACAAGTGATGTGGAAATTGAGTCTTTGAGATCATGTTTTTTCAGAGTGCTGGTGAGTGAGGAGTTGTTGCTTTGTCAATTGTTGGCTAATATCATGATTAGTTATGGAATTTGGATGACTAACATTCATGATTACCGTTGTGACAAGAGTGACCTCATAACGGAATTTGCATATGTGGTTAAAAAATTACTATCATAAAACTCATATTTTAATTTTTTTTTATGAGAATCTTTTATGAGCAACGTTTACATAGTATTATATTATAGTATGTTATGCTTTTACTCTATTTTACGTATTAAATGATCAGTGTATAGAGTACGGCTTACACACAGAAGATTGGATCATCGATTTTTGTGGAATATAAATTTTGATTCACAGTCTTGCATAGACAATAGGACTTGTAACACAATTTAGGAGAAGTATTTTAGTAGATCTGTTTTGACTACGGAAAGTGCATCAAGTTCCAATTCATTGTACTAGTACATTTGTGTGTATTGAAAAGAACGCTTTAAGATAATTGTCTTAATGCTGACATCATAAGACAAATATGAATCTTATGGTTATTATGAATACTTATGCTTTTATTCCAAAATTAAGTAATAGATGTATATATTTGATGTTGTTGACTTTGATTCATTAGAGAATGAGCTCTTTTTAGGATCAATAATTTTGGTGAGTTGCGTCGCAACATTACATAGATGAAATATTATGGGTTACAAAAACATTGATCTTTAGTGACGATAATTTTGTCAATAGGTTGTCACTAAAAGTGTGTTGCTAAAAAGTATTTCGTGACAATTTTTTAGTGAGTTTTCTCTAGCTAATCCTGTAATTAGCGACAGCTTAGTACAAAAAACTGCCACTTAATACCCTTTAGCAATACACTTTTAGTGACACATTGTTGTCACTAAGGTGTCACTAAAACTCAATTTTTTTGTAGTGACTTATTCCTCCTTAGGCTCCCGCCATAGCCTTATAAATATATTGTTATGTTTTCCAGGTCTTACACACTCATTCATAGTACTAGTAGAGAGGTTGTGAGAAAGAGAACAAGTAGCCCACGCTTGGCTACGTGATCGAGGTATAAACGAATATGGCAGAAGATCGTGAGTGTTGAGAATATAAATCATAAAGTTGCCCCTCTCTATAACGGGTTAAGCTTTTAGATAAGTTGATGGTTAACAATCTAATATGGTCATATTTTCATGACTCTCATGTGCTGGTTTTGTGAAGGCTGTAATTGCTATTTTCTAGGGCTGTTTCTTTAGTTTGCTGCATATCCTTGTTGTCGCGATAGCCTTGGCCTAGTTTGTTTTTCATGCTGCTGTTGTTTTGCTTTGGTTCTGTTCTGGATTATTTTGACCATGTTCTATTTCCAGTTTTGCAAATTTGGTTCATTCCTTATCATCCTAATCCTTTTTGCTTTTGTTGGTTTTACTCTTTTGGTTGTTTGCAGTTATATATATATATATATATACACATTTCCTTTTGCTGATTAAAAAAAATCTAATATGGTTTGTATCAAAGCAGGTAATAGATCCCGTGTTCAAATCTCACAGCCTTTGTAATTGTTAAAATTTTCCTGTGTTTACCTGCTTATGGAGGAGAGCCTGACTATAGGTGAGGGGACGTGTGTATAAATAATAAAGTTGTCCCCCTCTCTCTAATAGCTTAAGCTTTTAGATGAGTTGATTGTTAACAATCTAATCTGTTAAGAGAGATGAGCAATTTTATTATTTTTATTCTCAACAGTGAGGTATTGTCGAGCATAGTTTGTAGCGTACAGGATAATCAGGTTTGTCAAGTTCAACAAAGAAACAAGTCAATCAGCGTTTATGTCACAGGAGGTAAAACTCAAATTCTGCTATGTAGGGTTTTGCGTTTTTTTTTATTGTCTGATTTGTACACGTCATTACTGAGTTCTGGTATTCGGTTCCCTGCATAGGTATCATTGTATTTGTATAAGGTTACAAGTATCAGGTTGTTACGTAACGGTTTTCGTGTCTTTCAATAACATTACACTTTGATACTGACCAGTAAGATAGAAAATCGGATGCGTATTAGCCGGTCACCATCATGCACACGTTCAATTCCAATTCGTGGACCTGTTCACAGGAGTAATCACCGATACTCGACCCTCACGAATAATTCAGGCACCGTAATTTTTTTTGTCAAAAATAATTTTCAAAAATTTCGGACCTCTACAACCATCATCATGTATATTTCGATACTTCCATAGTGTTAGGTTGCGCCCCCGTGTATGTGTGAGAGAGACAGAGATAATAATCAAATCATTATGGTTTGGTTGATATTTAGCAAATTAGCACTACGCAAGTGGACTGAATTGTACATGTCGGTAGTATTTTGGTCTTGAGGCATCATCAACACTAATAATATGGGAAGTATTGGCCACGTAGCCGGTGCCAGTTGGTGGTAAATGGAATTCGTTAAAATGGTCACTTTACACCCACCTAGCTTCGATAAAATAATATACTAATAATCATGTTTTTTTTTTAATAAGTATATAATAATCATGTTTGGCATGCGGACAAACTAGTTATTTATTCACAAATTTTTTACTGTACTTAAAAAATAAAAAAGAGTTGCGAGTATTTACTTCTGAATATCGTAGAACAAGCCGCACATGGTACTGAATAGGTACCATGTGACCGAGTCTACGTGGTACTCGAACGTTTGTAGTTGGACTGTCCAAAAGTGTATTGAACGGCTCAGATCGAAACCCTCTTTCTCTCTCATGTTTCCCTCCCCATAATCCAGACCGTCCAAAACCGAAATGGACGGCACATGTCGCGCGCGCGGATACCATGTGGTACCCGCTCGGCACTTAAAAATTTATCGCACATGGAGTAAACTACAAGAGCAGCACCCTGACAGTCGAACTAAAAAAAAAAAAAAACTACAAGCAGGACTCGGTGAACTTTACTCTTAAAGATTTGATTTTTCTTCAATATTGTTGCGTGCTCTGAGAAAATAAAACTCAATTCATGTCTACATTAATATTAATAAGAGAATAATTATTAAGGAGATAATTGAAGTGCAATAGTATGAAAATCTAAAGCCGACAAAAAAAAATGAAAAATCTAATAATAGTCTGCTTTTAAATATTCCGCCTGTAGCTGCTAAATGGATAGTAGATCTTTCATCTCACATTATTGATTATTCCCCGTGGCATCACTTGCTTAGTTTTCCAATGAAAAAGAATAGCGATTTCCGCACTCTTTTTTACAAATAGCACTTTCTTATTTTTATGCAAGTGAATTTATATAACTATAATTTCTTTCTCTGTTTTTTTTTTTGTTCATCGGAAATTCATAATTACTATGCTTTCATTGGTATATATACCTTTTCACATATGAAGAGATACTGTGATAAATTACATGAATAATGACAAAAAAAAAAGAAAAAGAAAAGAAAAAAGAACAAGAAGAGTGTGATTGATAAATGGAGTGGAAAATTAATTTCCTTATATCATGTCAAGAATACAAACCACAGTAGGGAAAAATGGAGATTATGGGAGAAACTATATGTCGTTCTATAAATGACAATCACTGTCTTGAATGATTGTAAGTTTTATCTTTCCTCAGGGTCAAGATGAATGATAACCTTCCGAATATTCTACAAAATGATGATGGCTATTTCTTCCACATTCTGATAACAGAAATTTGTAAAAACACTACAATATACATGCAGATAATATAGCAAGTGTAGATTCACTGTGAATGCCTTACAAATAATCCGACGGGATGATATTTAGGGATTTTTTGAGAATTGATTTATTTCCAAATTGACTTAAAAATTGAATTATTGTGCTTTATGAGATATGTTATTTTCTCACAATACATCAACTTAAAAAGACAATATAACGACCTGCCCTAACTGAGCTGTTAACCTCGGGTTATATAGTAGCTCTTGGCATTTCGTTATATATTCCATACAAGGGTGACTCCATGATTTTCATCGTTTCCCAGTAATAGTTTCGTCCAATTGCCTATCCAGTGCTAACAAAAATACATAGTAGTGTCTATGATGAAAAGCGATATGCAAAAAAAAAAAAAAAACCCCCTCTAACATCGCCTTCGGAAACAAAGCTCTTCTTCTCGATTTCTTCTGCTTTGGTGTTTCTTATTTTGGCCTACACAGATCGCAGTGCTTCATACCCATAAACAGTACTAAAAAATTGCCCCGAATTTAAAATCAGTGGCTCAGAGTCACTTGAAATTAGAACTCAGAATCTGGGCCTCGATTTTAAATTTTGGACAATTTTCTGGGTAAACTTTATGGGTGCTTAGCATTTCCCGATAGAGAGAAAAGAGAAGCCATCCACTATCCCCTTAAATGTGTGTATTTTATATTGGGCTTTAATGTGTACTTTACGCTTACTTTGTTTCGTTTTGTTAGGGTTATAACAAGTTGGTTTAAATTTAGTTGGAAATATTTATTTTAACTTTGCACGAGTAATTTAGAGCTGCCAATACTAAAGAAAATTTAATTTATATCTAATTTTTTTTTCCAGTGTATGTTTTGAATCCAGCGATGTTGCTTGACCTCGTTGCCAACACGGTAGAGTCGCCCCTGATTCCATACATAAGTCATATCTTATGCTGATGTGGGACTGGGAGTCTAGGGTGGGGTATCACAATCTCCCAACCTTACGATGCAACGTCCCTACTGTATTGGACCAACAATCTTCCCCCGATGACCACGGTGTAGCACTTAGTTATGCATATATAACACTTTGCTCCTACTTTAGGATTCAAGAGGTGACTCATACAAATTTTGAAGGTGGCCCCACCATGTAAACCGGGATTGTGCTTTGTTACCATTTGTAACGACTTACCCTAATCAACATGCTAATTAACCCTTGGCCTAATCACGTGACTCAAAAGATTAACCTTGAGTAATATACGTAGCTCGTGGCGTTTCGTTATATATTCCATGTCATAATGTCATATCTTGCTGGTGTGGCACTGGGAGTCTAGGATGGGCTCTCATAGCCAACTTAAGTCAGTTTCTGGAAGAAGATGATTGATTTGAAAAATTGTCATATTTCCTTGTACGAACAATGAATGTTAAATATTTTAGTTCGCTAAGCCTTTGCTTTTGGTGCAAGGTTCGTCTTCCACCTGTGGACAGGGACGTAGCCAGAATTTTACATCTGTAATGACGAGCATGTATACTACGAAAAACTACAGTATGAATATTTGTCGAATCTTAATGAAATCAACATAAACATAGTACTCCCTCCGTCCCAAATTATTTTTAACAATTTACTAGATATGAACAAATACTTTTACTTTATGCAAAAAGTTGGAACCTTTATTTTTAAAAAAACTTATTATTTTTAAGTCCTCGTTTTACTGACCGGACAAACATCTTCAAATAAAAGGAGAAATAGTTTGTTATAATATACACGTATCACAACTCGTTAGACATTGCTCATTTAAACATATTTGTGCTGCTCGTTTCATAGCCATGAATGTCGCTTGATACGTTACTTTCTTGTATTCGATTTGTTGTTTTGCTTCTTCCCTTTTGTACGTTCATCTAATACCGTAATTGATAGAAACAAAAGTTAGCTTAAAATACAAGGTTAAATTTTCATTTCTTTTTAAATTTATACCTCATATTTCATAATATTTTAATGGCCCATTAAATTTGGATTCATTGTTATTTGCTAATTCTATGGGTGAGAGAAAAATACTAAAATAACCTTTAATAAGCGTCTTCATTATGAAGCCAAGGGCAATTTTTGCCATTTTGTTGGAAGTCGAAGTTCAGTTTTCACCAA
The DNA here is from genome assembly GCA_963854785.1 of Vaccinium vitis-idaea. Lineage (NCBI taxonomy): Eukaryota > Viridiplantae > Streptophyta > Magnoliopsida > Ericales > Ericaceae > Vaccinium > Vaccinium vitis-idaea. Next base: position 492,456 of record OY978224.1, read on the forward strand.
ATTCTCCTAAGGTTTCTGAAATATTACTGGGCTCCTTTGCTTTTGAAACTATTATCAAGATTTTCCCATCTGCATGCTATTTTTTCATCCAAAAATCATTAATTTGACTATAAAAGATGAAAATGCCCTCTCTTTTGCCACTAATATTCTTTATCACCCTTCTCCGTGTGTGTGTACATTCATGATCCAATGAGGACTTTAATATAAGGACTTTGCGGACCTCACGGATCGGGGTCGAACTTCGATGATCTGAACCGTTCAATGTGTTTAAAACGTGTTTTTTTGGGTCCACGCGAGGAACCATAAAAATAAAAATAAAAAAACCGGGAAGGGCTTCATCTGAGCAATTTTTCATACAAAATTGTAGATATATATTTTATGAAAAACCACTCGGATGAAGCTCTTCCCAGTCATTGTTGTTATGATTCCTCGTGTGAACTCTTAGAAACACGTTTTAAACATATAGAACGGTTCGGATTATCAAAATTCAATAGGAAAATGGGAGTCCGTTACTTTAGCAAAGTAAAGTATCCCTTATTAGAAGTTTCGTGTGCGCGACACACACAACAAATTTCCAATAAGAGCTCCCTTAAACTCTACAGTGCGGGATTTTTTGTTCTACATGTACATTTTTATTTTTTACGAATCCTCGCGTTTTAAACAAATCTAATGGTTCGGATCGTCGAAATTCGATTCCGAACAAAAAAACCCCGCACAGTCAGAGGCTGGAGGTTTTTGGGTGTTTTGAAGTTTAAAAAAATTGTTTTTGCAAAATCTGAACCGTCCAATTTGTTTAAAACTTGTATTTAAGGGTCCACGCGAGAAATCATCAAAAAAAAAATACCAAGAAGACCTTGATTCGAGCAGTTTTTCAGAAAAACTGTACATATACAGTTTTTTTGAAAAACTGTTTGGATCAAGCCCTTTCCGGTATTTGTTTTTGATGATTTCTCGCAGGGCCCTTAAAAACACGTTTTAAACACATTGGACAGTTCAGATCATAAAAAAATATCGGGAATGTGGAGGTCCGGAGTCCCGGAGTCCGAACTAGAAGCTTGCCTTATATATATATATATATATATATAGGAAGCCGATCTCCTAAGGGATCCCTTATACAAAATTTGGTGCGGACCTAGCCCTTTTTCAACTTTCCGGATCAAATTTTGACGATCCGAACCGCTCAATGTTTTTAAAATGCATTTTCCAAGGTCCACGTGGGAAATCTTCAAAAAAAAATACCCGGAAGGGCTTGATCCATACAGTTACCGAAAACTGTATGGACAGTTTTACCGTTACCGAAAACTGTATGGATCAAGCCCTTCCGGGTATTTTTTTTTAAAGATTTCCCGCGTGGACCTTGGAAAATGCATTTTAAAAACATTGAGCGGTTCGGATCGTCAAAATTTGGCTCGGAAAGGTGAAAAAAGGGGTGGTCCGCACCAAATTTTGTTTAAGGGATCCCTTATTAGATCATTATCCTATATATATATGGACCCCCTTCTAATAAGGGACCCTTATTTAAGTTTCCATGCGAACCTAGGGGTATTTTTGACTTTTCGGATCAAATTTCGACAATCCAAACCGCTCAATATTTTTAAAACGTGTTTTTAAGGGCCCCCGCGAGGAATCATAAAAAAAAGTAACCGGGAAGGGCTTGATCCAAACAGTTTCCGATAAAAATTATATATGTATAACTTTTATCAAAAACTGTTTGGATCAAGCCCTTCCCGGTTACTTTTTTTTATGATTCCTTGTGGGGGCCCTTAAAAACACGTTTTAAAAATATTGAGCGGTTCGGATCGTCGAAATTTGATCCGGAAAGTCGAAAATACCCCTAGGTCCGCATGAAAACTTAAATAAGGGTCCCTTATTAGAAGTTTATATATACATATATATATGATCAACTTCTAATGAGGGATCCCTCATTTTAAATAAAGTGAGGACCTCATGCTTCCCGACCAAATTTTGAAGATCCGAACCGTTAGATGTGTTTAAAAAAAGTTTTTACGGCCCACCGCGAGGATTTGTCCAAAAAAAAATACCCGGATGAAGCCCTTCCGAGTAATTTTTTTGGACGAATCCTCGCTGTGGACCTTAAAAACACATTTTAAACACATCGATCTAATGGTTCGGATCGTCAAAATTCAGTTTGGAAAGTGAAAAAATTGCTTGGTCCTCACTTTATTTAAAATGAGGGATCCCTCATTAGAAGTTGATCATATATATATTGTATTTCCACCCTCCAACTATATTCACTTAGTTATTTGTTTTAAAGAGACCCATTTAGGGTGACTTTTTAAAATATTTTTTTTTGTCTTACTGTTTTTTCATCTTTTGGTCAATTTTTTTAGTTTTTTTAATTCATCTTGAGGAGGGATTGAAAAAGATAATACTCACGTATGTATGGATATATTGCACCCCCACCCCCAAGCATATTTGTTTAGTTATTTAATTAAAAAGGGTTTTATTTGGGATTAGTTTCTTTTAGGAATTTTAAGATTTTTTTACCCTTTTTTTTTCGGTCATCGTCAAAGAGGAGTTGAAAAAGTTGGGAAAAAATATGCACATTATTATTTGGACCAAAAAACACTAAGAATATAGTAATAAGAATGTGATGCTCGTAATTAATGACCTTTTGTATGTGACCTTTTTTGTTTAATGACCTTTTGTATGTGATGCTCATAATTAAGTTGCGACCTGTTAAACAATATATCGTCAAAGAGATCTTGCCTTAAAACTCTTGTGGTTTTGTCCAAATATAGTAATAAGAATATATACACTCACATATATGTATTAACCTTTTCAAATCCTCTATTCAAGGTGAATCAAAAAATAAAAAATTGACCGAAAGATGAAAAAACATTCACTTAAACAAAAAAAAAACATAAATTTTCTATAAAGAAAAAGTTATCCAAAATTCGACACTTTAAAATTAGTATACACACACACATATAATATATACACATATATGTATATATGCACTTTCAAATGGGGAAGGGTGATAAAGATGGCAAGTGGCAAAAGAGAGGGCATTTTAAATCATTTGATAGTCAAATTAACGATTTTTGGATGGAAAGTTAAGGGATGGGAGAATCTTGATAATAGTTTCAAAAGCAAGAGAGGTCAGTGATATTTTAGAAACCTCAAGGGAGGTCAGTGAAATTTAACCGTTTAATATTTTTTTGACTTTCAAGTCTTTCTTCCTAGAAGAAAGCTTATTCCTTTTTCCTCTTTTTTTTTTTTTTTTTCTGTTTCTTGAGGGGAAAATCTTATAAAACCTTATTCCTTTTGTCATGATTGTGCTTCCACTTACTAATTCACTATTGCAATGACCATGTAAACGAAATATAAAAAACAAAAAAGGTGACATGCAGTGGTTAGGATATACGTACTGATGTATACAAATGAAGCCTGCTTTTTCACCATCATTTCTTTCTGCCCCAGTTGAAAGCTCAATCCCTCCGACCCCATCCATTTTCTCTCTCTTTTTCCTCGTGTAAATTGTTGCAACCACCACAAAAGCAGAGAGAGAGAGAGTAGGGAAATTTGGGAATAATATGGTGGTTTCAGAGGTGCTTTTCTAAGAGATTTTAAGGTCGGAGGTCATCGTTCAGATGGAGGCTTGTCCCCTGCCATACTTGTATCTTGTTTGCTAGCTCTAACGCCCTTTACTGGGAACCGGGCCCCATCTCAAAAGCTATTGTGGGGCCAACTTTATAGGCTACCCTTTCTCTATCTGGAGTGACTATTCAGTATTATGGCTATTAGGAATTCAATCTTAATTTGCGAGTAATAGTTTTAAAAAAATGTAATTTGCGTCTGGACTATTCAATCAGACTATTAGGAATTCAATCTTAATTTGCGAGTAATAGTTTTAAAAAAATGTAATTTGCGTCTAGACCAAAAATTCTACGATCCAATTCAATCCATGAATCACGGAACGGTTTTGGTTTTATCCACGAATTATATTCCATATCAAAAATAGCAACTAGCAAGGAAAAAAAAATACAAGAACCAATGATTTCCATCCGAATGCAATGAATAGGAATAAAACAATGGAACACAAAATAGGTAGATTAATATCAAAATCCAAACATGAGACCAAACTCACTTCACACTGAAAACAAATTTCGGGGCACGAGGAGTTTGCAGTCAAGACATACAATCCCCTAAACATGGAAGACATCGCATTCAAAGATTTCACTAATCACTGATGGAAACCCCTCCAATGATCAGCTTTATGAAAGCCAACGCCGGCCGGTACATGGATTGAGAGAAATGCTGGCAAAACAGCGATCCTTCGAAGCCACGAACATCAGAAGCCACTCCAGGACAAGTCCCCGCTGTCATGGCAGACTTTAGGAGCATGGAAGCACACACTGCAAGGCCGACAAACCACGCACCACTTCGAGCACGGTTACTAAATCCAGGGCCATAACACGGAACTAAAGAAAAAACTAACAAGATTATTACCCGCCACCAACCTAACTGAATCTGGAAAACCAGATCAGAAAACTTCCAGATTGAGGTAACCCACCCGCAAAATAGCTAGAAACACACAACTCTATCGAAAGAAAAACATCACAGCAAAAAATTAACCTTCCCAATCCCAACCTCTCTGCTAGCCACTAAACACCGGATCTGAGAAGACGAGGCGGAGACAACCTGAATCAGCCCTCAAAACGATAGCCGAAAACCAAATCGCCTGAAAACTACCAAAGCAAAACTGGAGGTAGATACACCAGGGTTAGAGAGGGGCGAGTTAGGAGGAGAGGGAAAGGGGAGAAGAGGTTAGGGGAAGGAGGAGCAGGAGCAGGCAGGGGGGGGGGGGGGGGGCACCGCCCCTTGAAGAAACCCTTGGCGCAGCTCTTTTTTGCCATGAGAGAAATGAGGAGGAGCACAAGGTGTTGGGGTGCAGATAACCATCGCGGTAGCGCTACCATGCTTTTGGTGTAGCGCTACCTAGAGCCTAATTTGTGAACAGAGCGTTCTGGAGCGCTACAGGTGTTTCCCTATAGCACTACCGAGAGTCTTACATGCTTCTTTTAGGGTTTTGGCCGGCTGCGTGTGCGTAAGTTTGTGTATCAGATTTTCAGAGCGTGAAAATTTGTGAGAGGCAAGAGAAAACCAATCTCAGAGAGATTGTGAGAAGACTTGTACTCTTTGATTCTATTTCATAGTGGACTGGTGTGGCTCCCGTGGTTTTTCCTCACGTTGAGGTTTTCCACGTATATCTTGTGTCTCGTTTTTCTTTCCGGTTTTCATTACGCATTTTTTGCTTGTCTTTTCTGTGATTCATTGTTCCCAAGATCTAGAGGGGCGTTGTAGGATTGAACAGGTGTTCGCGATAATTCATAACAACTGGTATCAGAGCCGCGGTTGCGGTAGAATTTGTTCGACAGGTTAGGGTTTAATCTTGTTCGGCAGGCTAGGGTTTCAGTGGGAGCTATGGGTTCTGAAGAAGGCAAACAGAAGATTGATAAGTTTGATGGGTCAGACTTCGCGTTTTGGAAAACGCAGATAGAGGACTATCTGTATCAGAAGGATCTTTACCGGTCGTTGGAAGGTAAAGAAAAGGGGAAGAAAGCTGAAGAGAGCGACGATGATTGGAAAGTTCAATATGAAGGGGAAAACATATTGAAGGAGAAAACGACGGAGGAGCTTATGGAAGCACTGAAGAAGATGTACGAGCAACCGTCTGCTGCGAATAAGGTACATCTTATGAAAAAACTTTTCAACCTGTCTATGGCAGAAGGGGTTTCCTTTATGTCATATCTCAGTGAGTTCAATATGATTGTTGATCAACTTACGTCTGTCGATATCGAGTTTGATGATGAGGTTCAAGCCTTGTTAATTCTGTCTCAGTTGCCAGAGAGCTGGTAGGGTACCGTTACTGTAGTCAGTAATTCGGCAGGGAAAGAAAAGTTGAAACTGAGTGAGGTTGTCAGTTTGATTTTAACTGAGGAGGTCAAAGGGGTTCGATCGATGGTTCAGGTAGTTCAGGTTCAGCTCTAAGTGTTGAGCAGAGGGGCAGAAGCCAGACCAGGGGTGGTCAGAATCAGAACAGGAACAAGTTGAAATCCAAGGGAAAGGGAAATAAGGCCAAATCTCAGGTTCGGTCTATTAAAGGTGAATGTTGGAATTGTGGTCAGACAGGCCATATGTCACAAACTTGCAAAGCACCGAAGAAGAATAACAGTGGGCAAGAGGCTCATGTTGTGCATGATGCACTTATTCTTGCCATGAACAGCGACGCCGAATCGTGGGTGATTGATTCGGGTGCCTCATTCCACGCCACTGCTAACAGGGAGGTTCTGCAGAACTATGTAGCAGGGGACTTTGGGAAAGTATACTTGGGGGACGACGAGCCTTGCAATATAGTGGGAAGAGGGGATGTTCAGATTGCGACGCAGGGGTACAAATGGTGTCTGAAAGATGTCAGGCACGTCCCGAATTTGAAGAGGAATCTTGTTTTGGTTGGACAGCTTGCAGCAGCAGGTTATACTTCGACATTCACAGGGGACAAGTGGAAAGTCTCCAACAGTACCATGGTGGCGGCTAAAGGCAAGAAAGTTGGTACACTTTACTTGACTTCACATGGTAGCGATACACTTGCTGTTGCAGACAGCAATGAGAGTTCAAATCTGTGGCACAGAAGACTGGGGCATATGAGTGAGAAGGGAATGAAGGTTTTGCAGGCAAATGTGAAGCTACCGGGTTTAGAGTCAGTGGATATTGACATGTGTGAGGATTGCATCTTCGGGAAACAGAAACGGGTTAGCTTTCAGAAAGGCGGCAGGCCTCCCAGGGCTCAGAAGCTATAGCTTGTCCATACAGATGTGTGGGGTCCAGCAATAGTGTCTTCTCTTGGCGGTTCTTATTACTATGTTACCTTTGTCAACGATCACTCGAGGAAGGTATGGGTATACTTCATGAAGCACAAGTCAGAGGTCTTTGAAGTCTTCAAGAAGTGGAAGGCCATGGTTGAGAATGAAACAGATTTGAAGATGAAAAGGTTGAGGTCCGACAACGGCGGAGTGTATAAGTTGGGGGAGTTCAAGAAAGCCTGTGCTCTATTCGGGATTCATTTAGAGAGGACACCTCCAGGGACTCCGCAGCATAATGGCATTGCAGAGAGGATGAACAGGACCTTGACTGAGCGTGCTAGGAGCATGCGGATACACGCAGGGTTGCCCAAGATGTTTTGGGCAGATGCAGTCAGCACATCAGCATATTTGATCAATCTTGGGCCATCAGTTCCGTTGAATTTTGGCATACCAGAGGAGGTTTGGAGTGGTAAAGAGGTAAATCTCTCACACTTACGTGTTTTCGGTTGTGTTTCCTATGTGCATATTAGCGACAAGGACAGGGATAAACTTGATGCTAAGTCACAGAAGTGCACCTTTATTGGGTATGGCGGAGATGAGTTTGGTTATCGTTTTTGGGATGACAAGAACCGGAAGATAATCAGAAGCAGAGACGTTGTGTTTGATGAAAAGGTGATGTACAAAGACATGGACAGCAAACAGAGCAGTGAGGGTACCACTTCGGATGGAGATACGTCCGAGTACTTTGGGTTGGAGGATCTTCCAGATGACAGTGGGGTTGAACAGAGGTCTGGTAAGGCAGAGGAGAGAGCTTTAGATGAGACAGTTTCAGATGAGGTAGCTCCAGAGACAGGGACTAGTTCAACGGCCAGAGTGTTGAGGAGGACAACCAGAGTACACAAACCGAATCCGAAATATATTTATTCGCTTGATTACTTGCTTTTGACGGACAGTGGAGAACCAGAGTGCTATGATGAGGCTATGCAAGTTTCCGAGTCAGCTAAGTGGAAGACTGCGATGCAGGAAGAGATGGATTCTCTTCATTCCAACGATACTTGGCAGTTAGCTCAGCTTCCCGCAGGAAAGAAAGCCTTGCAGAACAAATGGGTTTTTCGGCTTAAGCAGGAGAGTGATGGCAAGAAAAGGTACAAGGCAAGATTGGTTGTAAAAGGGCTCCAACAGAAGGAGGGGATCGATTATACAGAGATATTTTCGCCAGTTGTGAAGATGGCCACTATCAGAGTGGTGTTGAGTTTGGTTGCTGCTGAAAATCTCTACCTTGAGCAGTTAGATGTTAAAACTGTTTTTCTTCACGGGGACTTGGATGAAGAAATCTACATGAAGCAGCCTGTTGGCTTCATTGTGAAAGGCAAGGAAGAGATGGTGTGCAGGCTCAAGAAGAGTCTGTATGGCTTGAAACAGGCTCCCAGACAGTGGTACAGAAAGTTTGATGGTTTCATGCAGCGCAGTGGCTACACTAGGTGCAATGGGGATCACTATTGTTACTTCAAGAGGTTTGAGTCTAGCTACATCATTTTATTGCTCTACGTAGATGATATGCTTGTAGCAGGTTCCTGTGTTAGGGAGATCAACAGGTTGAAGCAACAGTTGGCAACGGAGTTTGCTATGAAAGATCTGGGTGCAGCTAAGCAGATACTTGGGATGAGGATCAGCAGAGATAAGGCTCAGGGGACCTTGCGGTTGAGTCAGGCTGAGTATATTGAACGTGTTCTGGAGAGGTTCAATATGCAGAGTGCTAAGACAGTTGGCACACCCTTGGGAAGTCATTTCAAACTTTCTCAGGGGCAATCACCCAAGACAGATGCAGAGAGAGAGTACATGGCCAAGGTTCCGTATACCTCGGCCGTGGGTAGCCTGATGTATGCGATTGTGAACACGAGACCAGACATTGCCCATGCAGTGGGAGTTGTGAGCAGGTTTGCTAGCAATCCAGGGAAACAACATTGGGAAGCAGTAAAGTGGATCATGCGATATTTGAGAGGTACCACTGATTTGCCACTTTGTTTTGGGAAAGGGAAATTGACAGTGCAGGGATGTGTGGATGCAGATTTTGCCGGTGATCAGGATACGCGGCGAAGCACCACAGGTTATATCTATACTATGGGTTCAACAGCGGTGAGCTGGGTCTCACGTCTGCAGAAATTAGTGACACTATCCACGACAGAAGCTGAGTATGTGGCCGTGACTGAGGCTGCAAAGGAGATGATTTGGTTGAAGGGCTTCTTGGAGGAATTGGGTTTGAAACAAGAGAACTGCGTTCTTTTTAGTGACAGCCAGAGTACTATACACCTTGCCAAAAATCCAGTGTTCCATGCCAGGACGAAGCATATTGATTTGAGGTACCATTTCATTCGTTCACTTTTGGAGGATGGGGATTTGTTGCTAGAGAAGATTTTGGGGGATCGAAATCCGGCAGATATGTTGACCAAGTCTGTTACTGTTCAAAAATTGAAGTTGTGTTCAACTTCAGTTGGCCTTCATGCTTGAAGAGATGATGGGCCTGGAGTCACACCAAGAGGGGTCAGATGACTACGTCCACGTTTTGATTGAGATCATTTGGGTTTGCAGTTGTTTGTTTGCGGAATCTTCAGGTTATCTTCAAGTGGGAGATTGTTGGGGTGCAGATAACCATTGCGGTAGCGCTACCATCCTTTTGGTGTAGCGCTACCTAGAGCCTAATTTGTGAACAGAGCGTTCTGGAGCGCTACAGGTGTTTCCCTGTAGCGCTACCGAGAGTCTTACATGCTTCTTTTAGGGTTTTGGCCGGCTGCGTGTGAGTAAGTTTGTGTATCAGATTTTCAAAGCGTGAAAATTTGTGAGAGGCAAGAGAAAACCAATCTCAGAGAGATTGTGAGAAGACTTGTACTCTTTGATTCGATTTCATAGTGGACTGGTGTGGCTCCCGTGGTTTTTCCTTACGTTGAGGTTTTCCACGTATATCTTGTGTCTAGTTTTTCTTTCCGGTTTTCATTACGCATTTTTTGCTTGTCTTTTCTGTGATTCATTGTTCCCAAGATCCGGAGGGGCGTTGTAGGATTGAACAGGTGTTCGCGATAATTCATAACACAAGGCATGCTTCATATTATAATAATAAGTTCATACTCATAAAAAATACAATACTTTCAAATGCGAAAAAACAAGAATCATGTACAAGTTTCCAATCCAGCAACCAGTTTCAAATTCAGCAAGCAAATTTTCATGGCTGCAATCTATTACCTAAAGCATTACGTCGAACACTAAAATAGTTTAAAATAAACACTATATCATATTACGTTTGGTTAATCCACAGTATCAAAATGAAATTTCATGATGTTCAGACCACGAGTCACTACAGTTTTTTAATTTTTGAATCCATGTCCGGACCATTAATCCATGGTTCCAATCCAAAACGTACGAATCAAATCAGTTTAGACCGGTTTCACGATTCACCAGAGCCCTATTCAATATTCCATTAGCATCACCCCTGCCACAACACATTTCACATCGACACTCATACACTTGGTTATAATTCCACTTGAATACATTGTTAAATATTAAAGTATTGACGCATTACGTGACAGATATTCCCTCTGTCCTAAATTGTTGGTCCTATTTTGGAAATTCAACTTTTTATGAAATGTACCAAAAAAGGAAAGAAGTACACACTTTTCTTTGTTAACTTTTTTAAATGGCCATATGTTTTGGGACAGCCAAAAACGAAAAAAAGAACCAATAATTTAGGACGGAGGGAGTAGTGTTTTTTGCGGGGATAGGTGGTTGGCTCCTCTCTAAGCCTCGGACCCTAGGGGGCCCTCTCTCAAGTACACTTAGCTAGTGCCCCATGATCATATCAAAAACCTTTCCCATGCTTGCATGCATTTATGGACTTCATTTCCAATGTCCAACCCCACCCCCTATAAATTATCATGTCCACATTCCCCATTTTATGCACACCCTTCCCTCTCCTATTTTTCTTATGCAATTACTCTCTCTCTCTCTCTACTTTTGTACTCAATTTTATTTTGGTGTACATGAACTGTAGCTTATAAAACCAATAGCAATCCAATATTACGAATTCTGTATATAGGAATGTCGGAGGACATGAATCTCTCTGTAAATGGTCAATCTCGTGTCCCTCCTGGTTTTCGATTCCATCCCACGGAGGAGGAGCTTCTGCACTACTATTTGACGAAGAAAGTGGCCAGTCAGAAGATCGACCTTGATGTGATTCGCGATGTCGATCTTAATAAGCTTGAACCATGGGATATTCAAGGTAACACAACCTATATTCGGTTCTTTTTCATTTCTTTTGGTTATAAATCTCGATCGATATCTGACCTAACAGACTAATTGTTCTCTTTGTTGGACAAAGTCCTATTTTTCATTTGGTGTGTTGGTGTTTTTTGTTCTGGGTTTTGTAGAGAAATGCAAAATAGGATCCACCCCACAAAATGATTGGTACTTTTTCAGTCACAAAGATAAGAAGTATCCAACGGGGACTCGAACAAACCGCGCGACTGCAGCGGGTTTTTGGAAGGCTACCGGCCGTGATAAGGTCATATACAGTAGTTTCAGAAGGATTGGAATGAGGAAGACTCTAGTTTTTTACAAAGGAAGAGCCCCACATGGCCAAAAGTCGGATTGGATCATGCATGAATACAGACTAGATGACACCACCCATGACACAAGTGTAAGCAATAAATCTCCCATTGTGCACCGTGCCATGTCCATATCTTGTTGCTTGTTACACAAATTTTTTTTTCCCCCTGTATTCAAGATGTTCTGGGCCAACATAGACTCCATATTCTATGGGATTTGCTGTAGAAAAAGACAAAAAAAAAAAAAAACATGCAATCTAGTGCACATTTTATAAAAATAATACATTTGCACTTATTTTTTATATACTTTTGACATATTTTAACACATTTTTTAAATCTTAGCATAAGCCCCGAGGGCTTTTTTTTTAAAGCATTTTCGATATTCTATAATGTACAATCACCATAATTATTAATACTTTCATATTATAGGTCGTTTAAAACCTGTCGCAGCACACTTTTCTTGGTTAATTTGCATAAAGGTGTAGAAAAGAATGTCACAAGTAAAAAAACCAATACAATCAATATCATGTAAAAATAAAAAATAAATTGTGTTACTTTATAATACCTAACATCTTTTCTCTTTTCTCCAGACAGAGTTTACTAGTAAAAAAATTGTGTTACTTTAACTAGCTAGATGTACAGATAAAGCATTTTCCAATCTTTTCAGTTGCTCTTTTTAAAACTCGATAACATTTTCTGAATTAAATTTTTCTTCCTCCTCACCATGGAAATTAGAATTAGGAGTTTTTTTTTTCTTCTTTATTTTTCTCTGTCATATAACCCCTAACCGAACTCTGCTTCAATGCACAATAGTTTGTTCGATGGATTAAACTTTCAGCCAATTTTTCTCGACATAACTACGCAATCAAACGTAATTGATTCAGTAAAAAGTTATTTTGAAAACAGAACAAATTAAGTACGTACCATACCCTTACAAGAGCCTTGTAATTCCAACGGTGAAATTTTGCAGGCTAATAATCTAGGAGGATCAGGAGACTCGTTCACCGAAGAAGGGTGGGTGGTTTGCCGTGTTTTCAAAAAGAAAAACTACAACAAGGCTCTCGAGAGTCCCCAATGCTCATCAACTTCCACGGACATGATAAGAACCCAACTCCGCAACATTTCAACCAACGACGGCGTGCTCGATCAGATTCTTCACTACATGGGACGTTCTTGCAAGAAGGAAATCAATCAAACAATCAACACCACCACCAACAACAACATGTTATTTCTCCCTCCAATCAACGCAACCGTAGACACGCTTCAAGACCGATTTGCCCACCTCCCGAGGTTGGAAAGTGACCATAATTCTTCCCCGTTCAATCAGGATCACCCCTGTTTGCCCGAACAAGCTGGCACTGGTTGTCGCGACGGAAACCCGAGAGACGGGCTAAGCGATTGGGTTGCGCTCGATAGGCTAGTGGCCTCACAGCTCAACGGGCAAGACGATACGTCAAAGCACTTGTCTAGCTACGGTGATGATCCGAACGACGACTTCAGTTTTTCAGTCGATGATCACGACGACGCACAAATATCGCAGCTACGTTTAAATAGATCATCACAGTCCTCAGAAGTACTCTACGGCAACGAGATTGATCTTTGGAGCTTCGTCACGCGATCACCGTCATCATCGTCGTCTGACCCACTCGGCCACTTCTCGGTATAACAGAAATACGAAAAAGAGATCACAGAGATATTGTAGTATCTGCTAAAGTCAAATATTAATTATGTGAGTAGATATTATGCATGAATCTGATATATGTAGCCCATCCATAAAATAAGGAGTAAAATAAAAAGAGGGTTGTAGATATGAGTTGATTCACTTGATTGGCATTTGTCAACCATTTGACGTCTGCTCTAATAATCATGTCTTTTGTTATGAGAAATTATTTTATACTCCTACAGTATTGCTCCAAAGAGTATTTGTACCACGTGTTTGTATGGAACTCACACAAATGCGTGATGCAGAACTTCCTAAGAGCAATGCTTCTGGAGCATGGGATACTCTCTCCTTTTGTTTCAATATTAATGTCAATTAAACAACATTTGTATCTTCTACATTTGTCATCTAAGATGGTGCAATGTGACACTGCAGAATATGGTGCTTAGGATTATCACTCTCTTTCTGTACCATTTTATTTTGTCCACTTTTTAATTTTTTGATTCCATAAATTGTTGTCCGTTTTGAAAAATCAAAACTCCTATGAGTTCTCTTTTCCCTTTCCTTTTTCAGCTGAATAAAGTGACACAAGTTTAAGATGAATTGAAAGTTTGAGTTTCTCAAAAAGCTTTTTGCAACCCAGTTGCCAAAATCAACTATAATTTTAGCAAATGAGTTCACCAGTTGCTAAAATCATGGTTGATTTTAGGCTAAAGTCAACCATGATTTTAGCACCTAATGAACTCATTTGCTATAATCATAGTTGATTTTAGCAACTGAGATGCTAAAATCTTTTGAAAAACTTTAACTTATCTTCTATTACAACTGCGTAAGTTAAATTTTTTAAAATAGACAAAAAAAAAATGGGAACACAATCTCACATTGTCTTTGTTTTTTGTTTTTTTTTTTGATCGGACACAATCTCACATTGCTTGAATATGAAATGTGTGATTAGTTAATATGATATGGAGACCTCTTAGAATAACAACTTAAGTTTTGGGGTTTTATAAAGTTTTTACATGGTATTAGAGTAAAGCCAATTAGTCCACATCCTAAGAATTAAAAAAGAATCCACATCTCACAATGTACAAGTCTACGAAAAATTTGTACTATAATAGACCCCAAAAAAATCATACGTGAAAGTCCTCAAACGAAGTTGTATATTAGGGGAACATAATGCATGCAATTCCACAATATTTGGATATAGAATGAGTGATCGGTTAATTTAAAGTTCAGACATCTTCAATATAAAAACTTCAAATTTTAATTTGGATAAACCTTTCTAGAGGGGAGAGATTTATATTCCTAGGTCTTGCCGGGATTAAAGAATCTTTGTACTTTTCTTTTTTGCATTAGACAATTGATTCGTTGTCGTTTACGATGATAAAGATACAGGGTTAGGATTTTTGCGAAAAAGCTTTAGTTGGCTAGGACCCAATAAGAAGACAGATCAAAGGTCACATGATTCGTGTTCATAATTAGTCCACATGTCACGGTGCAATTCATCAAATTATGAGAGAGAGATGCTGGCCAACGTACTAATAAAGTTGCAGAAAGTCCGCCACCTTTTAGAAAAATTCGAGATTCGTTTATACAATTAATTGTAGTACATGGTCTTAACTCTTAAGAGAAAGTGCAGCAGAATGTAAATAAAAAGACATTTTAGCTATTTTACCTATCTAAATTTACATAATGGGGCTCTCCAAGAGCCTCAATTAAAGACTAGGTAAAATTGCTAAATCAACAGTACCTAGGTATGTTTGGCTTTGTTCTGATCACAAGGAATAAATTATTAAGAAATTAAGAGGACTGTCATGAAGTACTCATCAAATCCACATAAAGTAAATTGACAATACAACTTGGAAAATATGGGTGGATATAAAAATCTCCCACCAAAAACGGGACATTATTTGCCAACGCATTCACAAATGGAGCCTGTCGTGCATTAGGTGCATGACACCATGTCATGCACTTATCCTGCCATTCGTGCGAGAGTGCATTGCTCGGATCAAATCCAACCCCATGCATGTGAGAGTCATTGCTTAGATTTGATCTGAGATGTACATTTTCTCAAGGGACGGCCAGATGGGTCCATGGCACGGTGCTTTGCACTTAGTACACAGCAGGGACCCCTTATCCTCCACACATCAATTAGCTTCACGATAAATATGCTTGATGGACAAAGCCTCAAACTCCTCTATGAGTGACCTGCAATCAAGAAGAATGTTACTAAGAGGATGGTTTGCCTCATTACGATCAGCAAGGACTTGAATGGCACCCAAGCTACCATTTCTATTTCTAGATTCTTTTTTTTCTTGCATGACCAAAAAAAAAATATTAATCAAATATCGAAAGATACAAGACTAAACGGGGCAAGAGAAAGAGAAAGCCAAAAAAAACCTCTCGAGACCCAAAAGATTGGAAGGTTGGCAAGAAGACAACCAAACAATCAAAAACACCTAAATCAAAAGCAAAAACCCTTAAGAGGCAAAAATATGAGCAAAAACCACAAACACCTGAAACAACCTCCTAAAACAAACCAAGCCAAGAAAAAACCTTCACTAGCCAAAAGCAAATAAGCGACACTAGTGATTATTATCAGCCCTTGGCTTATTAAGGGCTTCTATCTCAGCAATCTTGCTTATGACCCCATTCTCATCACCATCATAGCTAATTCCAAATAGTTTGTCTACTGCCCATATGGCTTGAGCTTCATCTAACAGAATTTTGTTCATGTTATTTATATCTCCTGATGAAATAGATGTAGATAGAGCAACAGATGCCACCGCTGACCTTAAAACCACTCTTCTTTTTGTTCCTCTTTCCCTTGCTTTCACCTGCGTTTACTCTATAGTATCCCATAATTTCGTTTATGCTCTTCCTGAATTTTTTCCTTTTTATCCCTTTGATTCTTCTCCCTTTTATCGCTTTGAGTGCCCCATCTTCAGTAATCTCCACCTCTTCAATAACTTCCCCGTTTTTATTACCAACTATTTCACCACCTTCTCTTTCCTCCTCCTCTTCTACTTCACTGGCTGACAAGGACTCATCTTTTATCCCAACATGATTTCCAGTTAAAGGACCAGCGGAGCTTATAGCAATATTGCCATCATCCAAAGCCAAAATGCCTTCACCAACACAAGAATTTGAAGAGACGTCAACATCAACTCGAGATTGAGAAGTCATTGCCGCATTCAAATTTATGTTTCCAACTTCCAACAAATCACCCATTATATGTATGTTATTATTCACAACCGTCTAAGACGTTGGAAAGTGGAAATGATTTAAATTAGCATCCAAAGACTGTTTCCCAAGCTCAATGGGAATGTCCACGTTAGCATCTTCTTTGTCTTTCTCATCACCTAAACTGGAATTTGAAAGACCATCTTCATTATGGAATTTTCTAATGTAAAAATCCTCTTCAATCACCTTGACCGGGTAGCAAACTCCTTTAATATCCACATTAATCCAAGAATCAATTTTGGATTTAGTTTCTGTGGCAATTAGGATTCTTCCTTTGTCAAAAGAAGAAAGCTTTGAGGTATTTGCATCAGTCCTAATGAACGACCCCCAAATGTTTCCAATGCTTTTGAATAAATTTTGACCCCATGCGTTAAGAGGAACTCCGAAGCAGTTTAGCCATGCAAGTCTTTCCACCTCTGCTGCCTCCCCAGTCCATGGTTGTAAATATGAGAACCATCTGCCGAAAACTCTATCCTGAACCATCTTGTTCCTGTCTTCAGTGGTAGGAAAAGTAAGCAAAAAATTCCTTCCACCCAAAGATCGAACCTGGACTTCGAACATCAAAACCATATTAAGGTTCTTAACCAAATCATCCACCGCCACATCTAAGTGAGACTTTGCAACAACACTTGTAAGCAGCCAATCGGTCTCCTCCGCTTGCATCCTAAGAGTGATAACATCCTCCTTAACCAAGCCCTTTGCCACAAACTCTCCTTTGACAACATTTGCATAAGACTTCCCCTAAAGCATAGACATATTGGGATAATTCTCCTTTGTCCTTTCCCTAGTTGTACTAGATTCCAAGAGATGAGAATTGGTCTTTATATGATCTCTGTGGAAATGCATCTTTTGGTTACGAGGCTCAGCTTTCTCCCCTTGCCTAAAACTTGCTCTTTTAACAAAGAGTTTGCATTCTTCAATCCACATTCCATGAGTTTTGGAAATGGCTAAATCTGCAAAGATATTACAATCATATCTCACAAAAGCAAATCTTCTACCCGTTGCTTTGCTCCTCTTGCTAGGAATAAACACCTCTTTAACCACCCCATAATTGTTGAAAAGCTTTTTCAGCCAGGATTGGCTTGTGTCCTCTGACAGGTTGTCCACGAACAGAGAAACCAAAGCACTGTCAGTGCTTGGAGACTGCCTTGTAAGAGTAATGGTTGGCTTGTTTCTTTCTCTTTCAGTTCCTCCCTTATGCAACTCTTTCTCTCTCAATGTCCTGACACCTTTGTTACCCAACATTGGAACCCAGTCACCATTATCAAAATCAATCCTTCTGTCCTTACACATGGCCCCTCAATGAGAACTTTTCACAAACACCTTATGAGCAGGAAGGTTCAGAAACTCCACTAGATCAATTAGACACAAACACCACAGCCCAGAAAACAACAATAGGAAGCAAACTCCGAACAGAATAATAATATGGTCGCAACCGCCTATAAAAGAACAACCAATCGAACTCAACAATCGGAGAGGGGTGCAAAAATAGTACCTTGAACCGAATGATTAAGGATCTAAATCATAAAACCAATCTAACTCAGCAAAACCCACAACGTTAAAAGAGAGATGGCGAGGATCACCTTGGAATAAAACACTACCCGAGTTCGAGAGAACAAGGAAGGCAAGAAGCCAACCAAAGAAAAAGAACAAACCCAAAATCAACCACAACTCCTCCGATCCTCGAAATCCCGACAATAGCACCAAAGTGCAGAAACAAACCAGAACAAAACCATGGCCCTACTAAACTGCCCAAAACCAAAATAATCGAATAGACAGAGACCACATAACCTCAAAACCGAAACCCAACCCGCAAGACCTTAATTACTACACCTTGGACAACTCCACAAAACAAGGAAGAAAGTCCCAGAACTTAAAATTTCAAAGAAAGAGCGGCACCAGCTTCCAAGTTGTCGTCATCCAAGTCATCAAGATCACATCTCACCCTTTCTGCTATTTCGACATGATGATATTGATCCAAAGCGGTGGAAAATTGAAGAAATGCAATTTCTCCCATCATCCAGTGGTTCATCACTATGAAACATTCATGTGTTCCTCCAATTTATGAGTTTGACTTTGATAGAAAAAATAGGATTGTAGATGGTTGTAGGCTTAAAACATCCATCAAATCTGCCATATTCCTTCTTCTTTTGATTTATTTCTCAAGTTCTTGAGGTTCCATAGAACTTGATTCGCGATTTTTTCCCAATGAAATCCATTGTTCCTAACAGTGAAATTGATTGGCGAGTTCCGGGTTGAGTTTAGAGGCAAGTTCCGATCGGCGGCGATCACCTCCGACTACAACCGTCTGGGTCAAAGAATGAGTTTTAGGTATAGATACTGACACACACACACACACACATGATGTTTTGTATTATTTAAAAAGGGAGGTAAAATAGATACTGGAGTTTTGATAGAGATGTGAAGCGAAAAATATATATTGTTCACCAACATTTTTTTGCTCAAAATTTGTCTATTTTGTTCCACTTGCACTAACAATTGAGATACAGAAGTACTATTGAGTGTTCGTCTCTTAATTCATAAGTTACATCGCAAGAAAGAAAGTACTTCCAAAATGGACCCTGCTACCGGTACAGATTTTTTTGTACAGAAAATGTACAAAGGGCTCTCGGGGACCCACAAATTTTGTTTGAAACGGTGGGAGTGTGGTTCAAGCACTTCTAACCGTCCGATTGAGCTGAAATTTTGTGGGGACCCTCGGAAAAATGTTCTAAGAATAATGAACGGTTCGGATCTCTCGTGTGGGACCCAAAAGTGGGTCCTCGAGAGCGCTTTGTACATTTTCTGTACAAAAAAATCTGTACCCATAGGTTTATCCTTCCAAAATACTTGTCCCTCTATCAAGTCAAATTAAAAAGCTTCTAGTTTTTTAAATTTGTCTCTAAAAAGTACTAGTCATTATTATGTTAAAAAGATAACCCCCTAAATGATAGGTTTTACAATGAGTACTCAAAAAATTTCCTCGTTTAATTTCAACTCAAATGTCATGATTCACTTACATTTCAACCCGCAACCTTAATTGAGTTGTTACATTTCATTTCAATTCAGGTACAGTTTCTTGGTCTAGATTAGTAGACTGTAAAATATTCCACTCTTTATCCATTAAGTGCAGCATTAAGAATGATTTTTTCCCCCTTTTCAATGCATGCAGAATGATTATCTATATACCCCCGCTCTGCAGGTAGGGGTGGGTGTTGTGCCGTGTCGAGTTGTGTTTGTGTCAAATCCGGTTCGTGTCAAAATGACCTGCTTAATTAATCATGTCGAAAAATATGAACCCTAACCCGACCTGCTAATAATCGTGTCGTGTTCGGGTTGACACGATTAACCTCTTCTTTTTTTTTCGCACGGTGAATTTTTTTTACTAATCCACAGTAATCATTACAATAGATTAAAGGGACTAGATATCAAAGAGAGTAATTATAGCCAACAAAAATGATGTGTAATTATAACAGGCCAAAACGATGTGTAGGCTTAGAACCTTAGCCACCATAACAAAACGTTGCAATTTGAGAACATGGAGAGAATAACTTGATATCAAAGGACAAACTTCAGCTGCAGCAGTATTGAACTTGAAAACTTTCATGCACAACTTTAGAGCATGAAAACGTACAGGTTAATTCGTGTCATTTTTTTATCGGGGTCGGGTTTGGGTTACCGTGTCGACACGATTAGAGGAACAGGTTAATTAGTGTCATTTTCGGGTTATGCAGGTTCAACCCGAACCCAACCTATTTACTAATCGTGTTTTCGGGTCGTGTCATATACGTGTTTCGTGTAAAAAATACTCAACACTAACCCACTAACTTGGTGTTGTCACACCCCAACATGGGAAATGACCGGCCGTGAACCACAAGGCTAACACGTGGACACGAAGCCTAAAATATAATAAGCCACAGACCACTAAACATTCTTTTTTTTTATTAACGAAATCAATTCAATATGTCTCAACATGATCATGGGGAACACCATCCCATGAACCAATCAATGAATAAAAAAAAAAATTATTAACCAATAATAACAAAAATGCGATGTATCAAAAAGGTTTAATAAGTGCGGAAGCGAATAAATAAATAATAAAAACTTGAATGCAACATCCTATGGAGGTCAACACAATAATCCCCAAGTTGCCACCAGAGTCCTTATCTACTGGCTCAATTTCCCTGAAAATGATGGTGGATAAAATCCGTCAGCTGACAAGCTCAGTGAATGGCAAAACATGTATAATAAATACAGTTCTAAAACAGGGATAAAAATATATTAATATGTAAACATAATTAGGCATACGAGGGGTATCACAAAACAACAATTTATATCAATAAATCTTTTTACCAGTAACAAGTGTTTTGGAGATCACAGTACGATATTCAACAACAATAGGGAACCACAACCAATACCAAATAGTACCAAGTGCCAGTGAACAAATATCTCAAAAATTGGATCCAATATCGAAACTTAGAGTCACCACGAGTAGGCAGCCCGTGGAACTTTTCCCTAAGAACGATCCGGCGAAAGTCAGCCGTTGAGCATTAGGATCACCGGCCAGGACACGGCCTCTTCCCTAATGGCCAGAGTCACCCGCACACAGAGGATTAATTTCCCTGGACTTTCAATAATAAATGTTCTCATCAATATCCACCAATTTCTCACCAAAATATTATTTCCCTCGCATGCCAATAAAAGATCAAATATATTAATTCACGTTTTCAATAACCAAATGATAATTTTCCCAAAAGGATAAATCAAGCGACACGACGAGTTCGAAAATACGTAACATGTTTAACCACTCACCTGGGTCCAAATGTAATGCAATCAAACCACGCGAATCAAGCTAACCTGAACGAGAAATAATTCACATATGGTTATTATTTATCTATCAAGTGTAACGCTTATTGTAGCTGTTAAGGACTATTATAAACTAATAAATAACTAAACTTAAAACTAAACTCTAAGAAACCACAACTCATTTCCCACGTAGACACAATAGCAGATTACATGCTCCTTAAATAATTTACCCAAAACAATTCCACCTTGCTACAACTTTACCTCTATTTAGAACTCCACTCGAAAAGGTCTTCTACTTACAAACACATGACACAGGAACAAAATCTTATACCCAAAAGCACTACATCCAAACCCTCCAAAACAAATCATAAAGTATAACTACAATTACCTCAAAAGATGACAAATCCTGCCTTGACAGTATCTCCACAAATCACCCAAGTGCATCCTGTTACACCAGTTTCAAACGCACGCACAAACCAACACTTTGTCCTACTCCGTCATACACAAATCACCCAAGCACGCACTCATCCACGACTCCTCGCTCTCTCTCTCTCTCTCTCTCTCTCTCTCTCTCTCCCTCTCTCTCTCTCTCTCTCTCACTTGAGCATTCTCTTAAAAATAACCCTAACCAATCTATTAAGTAGTACTTATCTACTTATGCGGAACATAATGTAACCACCCACTAAAAACGTGTTACACCCTAAATTATAGCCAAGTAGTTAATTAGGATATTTAAAATAACATACAAATCAATAATAATAATAATAATAATAATAATAATAATAATAATAGCCCAAATAAATATACTCTAATAAAATTAACTTTATATCCTCAAACTATAATAATGCCAATTACACCCATGCCAAGCGCAAAAATATTTAAATAGAAGACGATCATAAAAGCTAAATCTCTAAGCAACCAATTATAATTATAAAAAGAAAATTTAGGGTTGTCACAGTGTCGTGTTCGTGTTCATGTCATGTCATAAATTCCCACTCCTATCTGCAGGTAAGCCTCCAGTTACGAAACTACTTGCAAAAGAAAAACAAACAAATTTGAGCAAGAGATATTTCCTATATGAACAAAAAAACAGTATTAAGAAATAATCTCGTTTTTATTATTTAAATAACAACCAAATTCTAAGGCTTACAATGATACTTATAATGCCAACGAAATCCTAGACCAACTAGGAAACAAATAACAAAAGATCATACTTGCTAATGATCAAGCCTAAATCAAATAATCGAAAATTACCAAAAACGGAAGTTCGGGAACAAATGGCAATATAAAAAACTGGAAAGAAATATAAAGTTGCCAAAATAGATGGCAACTAAAATGGAATTTCCTACTAAAAATTATTATAAGCAAATCTAATAATTTCTAAAACGGCAACATCCCACTTTTGAAGGCTCAGATGACATCGAACAGCCGAAATTCATCATTGGTCATGGCCAGAAGGCGACGAGTAGGGATGGCCATCTCGGCCAACCTGCCCCTATCCAACCCGTCCCCTCCCCGAATGGATAGGGGATTCGGGGATGTTTTCGGGGTAAGGGTAAGGGATCGATGGAGATTATTTTTTAAAAATTCGGGGATCGAGTAAGGGATGGTATTTTCATTCTCTTACCCGATCTCCTCCCCGTTCCCCTCCCCTCCCTGCATCCCCATTCACATATATATATATAGTCCCGATCTAGTCCGGGATCCCTAAGTCCGGAACTCATAGTTCCGGATCAAATTTTCATGATCTGAACCGTCCAATGTGTTCAAAAGGTGTTTTCAAGGGTTCACGCGGGAAATCATCAAAAAAAATACCGGGAAGGGCTTGATCCAAACAGTTTTTCGCAAAACTGTAAATATACAATTTTTGCGAAAAACTGCTTGGATCAAGCCCTTCTCGGCATTTGTTTTTGCAAATTTCTAGCGTGAACCTTGGAAAACACCTTTTGAACACATTGGACGGCTCGGATCATGCAAAAACATCTTTTAAAACCTTCAAAACACCCAAAAACCTTCAATCCAGGATTTGCCTTCTGTCGGAACCAAAGGCATGGGTTTGCCTTTTGAATATTTTCATGGGACTATTCTTTAGCCTTTTCGAGAAGCTAATTATGCTTTGTAGATATTCTTCCACTTTGGTATTCTTTTTTTTTTTGGTTCATCGGAAAACATCCACTTTAGTATTCACTTTTACTATTCTTCCACCCGCATTAAATACTATTCTTCCATCTCTCTCTCTCTCTCTCTCTCTCTCTCTCTCTCAACGAAACAGAGCTCCATACTCCGTAGAGAATAATAGAGCTTTTTTTTTTTATCCCTGAATAATAGAGCTTTGATCGTCGGTGTAAGTTTCCCTCGAAAAAATTCTGAACGAATCGATGTAAATTTAAAGATTAATTTGTTTGCTAGCTTTACTTACCTTTAATCTTACTACTAATTTGTACAAGCCATTCAAACCACTTCAAACTTTGAAAGGTAATTTAAACCAATTTGAATTGCACGTGACTCGAATTGCTTTTATATGCATGTTTTGTAGTAATATATGCATGTACTAATTTGTATAGGCCTTCACCCTTTCTGCTTTTGTTCTTCATTTGGGTTTGTTGCATTTGGAATTTGGATTTATCTTTTGAAAGTTTTAGCTTTTGATCACGTCGTATGCTACTTGAAAATTACAATAGGGAAAATTTGAAAAGTGCAATTAAGGTTTGGATCCCCGATTCCCCGTGCGGATCCCCATTCCCCGCATTGGGGCGGAGATGAAGGTTAAAAAAAAATTCCCGATGTGGATGTGGATCGGGATGGGGATTGATATAGGTTCGGGGATCGGGGATGGAGGTAGTAGTATCCACCCCCTACCCTCCCATACCCATCCCTAGCGACGAGTCAGAATCCAATTTCCAATTGACCGTACAATTTCTGGACCTTTTTGCCAATCCACTCTTAATCAAGAAACGTAGATGCAATCCACTCTTAATCCGTGTTGGACTTTACTCAGTAATGAATTTTTAATTTCAATCACTGTTGTTTTTATCGTATCTGCAATTTTTTTCCCATAAAACTATTAAAGATTTTACTTGTGTCATTTCAATAGGTTTTCTAGCTTACCGTAGCAAACTATATATTAGTAAGCCATAAACCGACTCTTAGAAATGGTGGCCCTACCATTTGGCATGGGTTTTACCGACAGATCCCACGTGGGTTCCTTTGGAAAAAAAATTCAAAAACGGATTATTAGTTTTTTCATTGTCTTTATTCAATTTTTTTTTGCATTTGTTAGTTTTGCGTCAAAATTTTGTAGTTTCCGGATTACGATTTCACAGATACGTGCTTGGAAGGGCCTGAATTTATTGGGTTTTTTTTTTCGTCATTTCTAATCTATTACATGAGAGAAGGGAGATTGGGTCCCGATTCCGAAATATTGTATTGGACATTCAGGAGCTCTACCGCAGAAGTAGCCACCACTTGCAAATATTGTTGGTTATTACTCCACTTATTAGTAATCATCGGTAGCCGAGCCATAGATCTTAAAAAACCTTTGACAGCAACTGCTCATCTCAATTTCGAAATCAACAAACCAACTTGACGTCTTTATTAGTATTTCTGAAGTCGGAAAATATATTCCACATCCATGGAACTGGGATTTAACGCTCAGTTTGGTTTGGTTATGAGACAAAATATTGGCCTCTATATAGGTTGGAACAATGCTAATTAGTAATTACACAACCACTCTCACACAATACCGCACAACACTCTCATATAGGGGTGAAACCCACACATGGGGCCTACATGTGGGACCCACCCTTATGTGAGAGTGTTGTGTTGGTGGGGAGTGGTTGTATGCATTAGAACTTGTCGAAATCTGGCCAATAAAGGTGTTTTTACTTTTGCCCCTATGAGTGGTTCAGTATTCATCGACTCTAGGTCTACAATATTCATGAGTAGTTAGAAGTTTGAACGAATTAAGGGGGTGCTCCACTAAGACATTTTTAGAATAAATTAGTTTTTCACGGTTTTTTTATGTGATGTATTGTGAGAGAATGACATGTCTTGTTTTTGAAAAAAACTGTTTTTTGTTAGTGGAACACCTTTCACCCCCTAAGTTTCTCATTTAGAAGTCACTGGAATTCAATTACACAGTTACTGGTACGTGACGTAACAATAAAAAAAATGGTACCCTTACCAGCAGGGTATTCAAAATCTTGTGTGAAATGAGTATAACAAATGTGACAGTTATTGGTAAACAAAATTACCGTCAAACTACGAATTCAATCCAAACCACAAATTGATTCAATGTTAGTAATGTGGTTTGGTCACGGTATTAGAAAATTAAAAACTATACTATTACATGATTTGATCTATGGATTTATGTTAACGGTTCCGGTTCAAAACCAATCTGAACAGTATATACAATGCGTTTAGGTACACTGAATAAATTTGTTTTCCATAGTCAATTAATATCATAATGAAATAGTCTAATTCTCCGTTCTACCACCTTATTCAGAGCTACTAATACGTGATATATCAATAACAAAAATGGTATCCTTACGGGTAGTGTATTGAAAACCTTGGGCGAAACAGGTATTACAACTATGACAGTTACCTTGATGAAGAATTTCTTTCTGAAATTCCCGTCTGGGTAGGATTAAGGGGCGTCCGGACAGTCGGGTTTGCAGCAGGTCGATTGAACTCTTTGAAAATCTCATCTGGATGATTGTCAAGTACGTCCGGACGGTCGATGGCGGAACATAATCGTATTTTAGCAAGTTTTAGGATTTTCTATTTATTGTATTGCATTCACAACAGCTTTTAGGATTTTCTGAGATATCTCATTTGTAACCCTTTGGGCATCTGTTTTCATATGATAGGGAAACCCTCGATTGCCATCGTCTGACTATCCATGGAGTAGGAATTTGATACCTAACTACGTAAAATCATTGCTGTGTGTGTGTGTGTAATTTGTACAATTACATAACATAATCACATCCGTTTTCTGTGTTTGTTCACGCTTCTGCACAACACTTGAATCCACAACCCAAGAGGCATTCTAACACTTACGGAGTAAGTGAAAGAAAGAAAAAGATACTCCCTCCGTCCCATTTTAAATGCTCCCTACGAATATCCGTGCCATTTTCAAACGTCTATATTTTTTTATTGGTAATGTTTTCAAAGTTTTTAAAAATTTTGTTTAATAGAACTAATTGAGATCTATCAAATAAGATCCATATTGCATATTTAATTCATTATAGAATAAAAACTTCAAGAGTTTTAAAATGGCACGCATAACCGTAGGGAGTATTTAAATTGGGACGGAGGGAGTACAA
Organism: Vaccinium vitis-idaea; assembly: GCA_963854785.1. NCBI lineage: Eukaryota > Viridiplantae > Streptophyta > Magnoliopsida > Ericales > Ericaceae > Vaccinium > Vaccinium vitis-idaea. Next base: position 518,914 of record OY978224.1, read on the forward strand.
GAATAAGCACTTAGAATCCATGATGTTAGAGCTATGGCTTTGGAGCCTCGCTTACTATCGGGGAATTGCCGCGATGGGTTTCCGGGTTGAATCCAAACCCAATCCATCCTCATGTTAACGTGATGGTCCAAGTAAATATGGGTTCACCTCATGTTCAACCCATATTTACTTATGATACAATACAAGCGGATTGGATTGGATTGGATTATAAGTGGGTGGATTGAATGAGTTCATGAATTTGGTTGCAAATTGCAAATTACCACCAGATCTAATTTATGGTTCTGAAGTATCCATTCTACGTATGGTAAAAGCAGCTCTACGATTTGACATCTCCCCTCCCCCAAGCTCCATTCTTTTATGGTGGGGCTACCAAAAAGACTCCTCACCAAAATAAATAATCCTGTTAGGTAAAGTGGGATCATATTAAGGCAAAACATTCACATCTAGACTTGGAACACGCCAACATAATGATGATCACATAACGGTAAATTTGAAATGGTATGCTCGCTTTAAAAGCATGGCAAAGAGGAAATATTATACATTGAACAACACCTTTGATGTGATTGTGAAAAGGACTCACAGCCCCCAAGTTGGAGAGTGATCATTTGGTGCCTAAGTGCTAACCCAATTTTCTCGATGACACGTTTGTGTTTGTGTGGGTTCAACGTACAGGCTGTGGTGGAATCCAATCCACATCCACACAATTGTATGGTGAAGAGTAGAGCAACACGTGGAAATATTCCGAGTATTGAATAATCTTCTAATCTTCTAAAAATGTCATGAATAGTGCATATTTTTCATTTTACCAATTCACGTCTCCAACAATCTTCTCTATTACCCTCCCTATTTTTAATAAAATATGATATATGGGAGTAAAAGTAAGAGAGAGAGAATAAAAAATAAAAAAAAGTAATTTGGGGAGCATAGCTGAGTGATGGAGGGAGAGAGAGAGAGAGAAAAGGATTAAAAAAATCAGTAGGGAGTGAATAGTGGCTCCTTAAATGGGGTGTGATTTAGGGAGCCACTGTTGACGTTGCTACTTTGTTCACCTGTTTAGGGAGTCTGTTGGAGCCTGTTTTTGGGGGTTGGCTGAACAAAATAGAGATAGGGAGGGGTTTGAGTCATCTGTTGCACTTGCTCTTAGATATAAAAACCACTCACGTCATGGGACAGGTACGCTACTCAGGGATGGAACCACCAGTGGGCTACCGGGCCATGGCCCTTGCCCAATCAAAAATTATCACTGCAATTTTTTTTTCCTTTATAATGTGTAGAACTTTGGTGGCCTCCCAAACCAAAACTAAAACTCCACATTGTTGGCCTTTCTAGGTTTGAAACTTGAAAGCAGGGTTTAATTTTTAGAAAAATAGAAACTTGGCACTCGCATGCACGCACATACATCTCGGCCCTCTCTCTCGCCTCTAGCTGTGGACCACTAGTAATCCTCTCTCTCTCTCTCTCTCTCTCAGACTTGTTTGTTTAGATTTTAAAAATAGGTTTATTTTGTATTTGTAGATTTTTGATATGAGAAGGATTTCTGCCATTGATGGGTATTTAAAAAAAAAACTCCAAATTGTTCAATTTCAGAGGTCAATGTTGTTGGTGAGACATCATTGGCAGCTTCTATTACTACCGATATGCCAATCGAAAATCCACAACTGTATCGAGAACGTCCGATGTAGGTGAACCTACATGCAATTGTGTTTGAAGTATTTTAGTGTTGTGTTTCTGTCATTGTTCGAGCCTAAAACCAACTATTTCCTAACAGGCCGGTGCTAGTTTGGCGCGGTCCAGGTGCATGGGTTCGTTGTTCTGAACGGCCCTAAAACTCTTAAATCTAAAGCATGCAAGAGAGGGTGAGTTTGCCTTAAAAAGTTCTTATTTTGATCATGGGTTTTCGAACATATTTGCCAGATACCTCAAAAGTTATAGCATAAAAAATGTAATTTGCTACCACACCTCAAAATTTGAAGTCTCATTTCATGTGACGCACGATCCACCAGATTGTTCTAACTATAATATTTTATTAATTTTTATATATTTAATTTTATTGATTTAAATGTTAACCGATACATCTTTTACATTTAAGATTTTTTCTATCACTTCTACTCTATTGGTCATATACTCTAATAACTTTAAAAAAATAAAATAAATTAACTATGTAGATAATCAAGTTGATAAAAGGAATAAAACAAGAGATATTATTGTGTTTTGTTGTGACGCACGTAAAAAATGAGTTACATATTTTATAAGTAAAGTCTGGTAGAATAAAATCAAAATTCTTTTTTGCATATTGATTACATATAAAAAAAAAAAAAGGACTTTTAATATGTGTGTGTGCGCGCACGCGCAAAGTTGTGAAGTAGGACTTTTTGTTTTTGTTGGCAAACCAAAAATATTTGTTATTTAATTTTGGAAAATTTCCGACAGTAAAACCAATTGAACGGTGGACAGGAATAATATTTTGGGATTCGAGGGTGTTCTCTAATTTTGAAGAGAGGGATAAAAGTAAGTAAAGAACTGTCTCAAATTATTTGGTGTTTGAGAGATCTGTTGAAACACTTAACTTATGTCTAATAGTATCTAAAAATTTTTAAAATTTGACATTCAAGTTTCTTATACAATAGGGGAAATTAACTCTCCCTCAGAAATAGTAACAATTTCGAATAGAGCCTGACGAGGAAAACAAGGTGACAAAGTGTACCTCTTGAAACTCTCACATCTTTTCCGGACTCATTAACTAAAATCGGGCCATAAAATTCCACATGTAGCTAGCTGGCTTCCACCATCGGTACATGGGAAGGGCATGCAATCGGTATGTGACAACATCTCTGCATCTAAACGACATCTCTCCTAGAGAGTTAATTAGTACCAAAATACTCGAAGTTCTCTTCTCCTTTCGTTCTCTTCTTTCTTTTTGATTGGGTTGGCAGGGTCAAGGCCTTTCTCGCTAGGCGAGTGCATCCGATTCCAAAGTCGTTTCCTAAACCCCTTCCCATTCAGTTCTTTCACGCCTGGGCTTCCTAGCTCTAGCCGCTCTGGTAGATAGCTGAGTTAAGGCATCCAGTTCAGCCAAACCAACCCCGGCCGCTCTGTCAGCTCTATCAGTTGGTGCAGCTTGATGCCGTTATTCACTTATTCTAGTTGGTTTTTTCAGTTGTCACTATTCAACTAGTATTTTTCACGCTTGTTAGTTTTTCGCTAAATTTTTATGGATTATTGATTCGTCTCGAGGAGAGGAATCGAAAAAGTAAAAAAATTTGACCGAAATTCGACTATCTCGAAAAAAATTTGCGTTTTGGTCATCATTTTTTTACTTTTCTGATTCCTCACCTTGAGACAAATCAATAATCCACAACAATTTGACGTAAAACTAACAAATGCAAAAAAAAAATTAAATAAAGAAAAAAGCACAAAACTAATAAAAGGAACAACATCTAACCGGTTGGATTAAGAGGTGTCAAATGGCCAGAGCTGACACAAGCAGGCACATGTCGTTTAGCGCCAACACGGCATGGCACAAACACTAAGATTGGCCAAGTTGGCCATCATTTTTTAGGCCACGCCACGGGTACGATTGGTTTTTAAACGAGCTAAATCGAGCCAAATCCTGTAAGATTCGAGATTAGTTAGGTAAGGTATAACTCTGGCTCGAGTTTGGCTCGGGCTCAATTTCACAATTGAGCTTAAGTTCGACTAGTAAAAAATTTCCAAAGCTAGGGCCCGCTCGTTAAACTCAAACGAACCGAACCAAGCCGAATTTAGGCACAAATTCAGTTCATCAATATTTTTCTTAAAGAACTAAATCAAAAGTACCTAAAAAAACAAAACAAAACAAGAAGATCATGACCAAGATAATCAATAAAAAATTCATGAACTAAAAGAAAGGAAAAAAAAATCAACGAAGAATATGACCAGAAATCTTCTATCACACGTTGATCCAACACCACAAAATGGTCAGAATCAAAAGCTTTCTGTAGGTGAGGTTCTTTGCTTAGTCAATATTCCAAAAAGAATATGTGAGCTGTAGAGGTAAGGATAGCCAATGACAAACAATCTGAGGGGAATGAAGTAATCTAAGAGAAAGGTGAAGAATAGAGTAGGTGTGTATAGAAAGGACTAAGGCAGAGGATTGCTCTCAGACTAATCCATGATGTACCCAAGTGACCTAGAGACTGGGATGACCTTACAAGAAAGAATGTCCTCCTTCCAAATTTGTGATTACCCACTTTCTCTCTCTCTAGGATGACACACTCTGCAAAGAATCACCTCTGGAAATTGTGAAAGGGGATGCCTCATATTTATAGACACCTTGGACCAATGATAAGGTGTCAGGTTGTCGTCCTATAATATGAGAACATGTGTTCTTTCTGTACACCCTGGCCGCACGGGCGACGTCACCTACCGCGCAGCTGACCCGCATGGTGGCGCGCTATTCCACCCGTCGCGCAACGAATCCTCTTATTCTTTTATAGCTACCAAACCACTGGATGTCCCTTTATTCCCGTTAGGGCAAGGTTGTAACCTATCCGGTCGCGCCTATACCGCAGCCAAGCTTCTAGGGGCCCCTCGGATTCTGCCTTTAGACCGGAGCATGTATAATTACCTGGGCTAGAAGTAGACTAGCTTTCTAGCGCTCTCGCCCATTCATATGGGCCGCACTAGCCATGTGGCTCATGGGCTTTTCTCCTTATAGGGGTGGCCCATGGTCAGATAAATGTTTACTCCATTGGGCCTCAACGGCGCGCAAATGGATATGCCCGCGTGTTTGGTTCTTTTACTTCTTTGCAATGAAAAATAATTGAGTGCGAGCGTGCCAGAGAGAGTTTCAATCTCCTCCCTCAGATTAACTTTGGAAAAAATCAAATCAAATCAGGTGATTGTGTTTTAATGGTTCAATTACCTCAATTAAGAGATTTTTCTTTATAAGTGAAGAAATGTAAACCAATATACTTAGGAAATTAAAGAACAAAAGGGAAACAAGATACTTCGATTAATAAATCAAAGGTAAACTTACTTCGAAATTGCCTTCAACTTCAAAATACAACGTGATGAGAACTTCGAACAGATGATTGTTACAAGAACAATCGAAATGAATCCTAACTACTTCCTAATCTACTTCCTAATCTACTTCGAACTGAGTTCGAAATCCTAAACTACTTGCCAATGAACAAACCAAGCATCATTTTGTTTGATTGCTGTTTGTTGAAGATTTGTCCGGGCTTTTTCACTCTTCAATTTCTTCTATTTATAGACGCTGCTTGTTAGTTGAACTTCCCGCTCAATGAATTTGAACTTGGCTTGCTTCGAACTCCATCTTTCATAATTTGAATTGGCAGTTTCTTCCCTCATCCACTTCTGAATTTGAATTACTGTTAATCTTCTTCCACAAACTTCTCATTGAATCTGCAACGTTGCTTGAACTAATCCAAATGATTATATTTTAAGGAAATAACTGTCTTTCAAGATGTAATCCACGTGTTCTAACTGCTAATTGCTTTGCTTCACAAGTTTACACGTGGACTTTATACATTTAGCAGTTAAAATCATGGCTTCGAATTTGATTTTCTATACTGACAACACTACGTAACTGTCAATAACTGCTTTTTAAATTGAGAAACAATACGACATCGTATTTACTCAACTTCAATTCAATAATCCAGTGTATTTTCATTGACAGATATTTGCCAATATTTGGCATCCATAATTATGTGTCATTTAATTATTGAATTTGTTAATTTTATATGTAAACACCGCGGTAAGAATGCCACGCCAATGGACCCTGAGCGACGGGCGTCGCGCGACCTAGCGTGCAACTATACGTGCCACATACATGACACCTTTCACCACCTTATTGGGTGGTCAACTTTGACTTTGGTCAACTCAGGTCAAAGCGCTAACCTTTCCTATAATGGCCCCCACGCGCGTGTGAGACACGTTGCCGCGTGGCGTGACTGTCACGCGCACGTGTCGTTAGCGCCTTATTTGATTTTCAAAAACTTTTCAGAGGATCGTCCCTTCAGTTGTACCAGGACATTATTACGCCGGCTCTTCAACTCTGCCATTATTGACGGCGACCGTTGCACTTTTTCCTCTATATATATAAAAGATCTCCTCCCATTTTTTCTTTTACTTTCTAAAATCTAGTTTCTCTCTCTAGATCAGTCCCGCCCAATTTCTCTCTCTCCATTTTTCCCTCTTCATTCTTCTCTATTTTCTTCTTGTTTTTTTCTCGTTTTCTGGGTGAACCCCCTTGCTCAATTTTTGGATCTGTGTTGGAGATCGATACCAACATTAACAGGTGTGGGGTAGTGTTATAGGGCAGCATTTTTTGTTGGCGGTGGTGCAATTGCATGGCACAGCAAAAGGCTTTGGGTTCTACAATGGTTGGGGTGCTCCGGTTGTTGCGGGGTCTGCGGCAAAGCTGCATGAGAGGGGCAGCGACGGTACACAGGTGATTGTGCCTGCGGGTTTAGGTGGTGGTGAGATGTATCCGGTTAGGTCGTCTTATGACAAAGATGATCTCTTGGTCACTGCCGGTTTTGGGTTTCTGCGAGGTTTAGTGCCGAATTTTCTTTTGTGATCTTTCTTGGTGTCAACCTTATTGTCTTGGGTTACAGCGGCAGCATGGTCTGATCTCTTTGTTAACGGTGGTGGGTTGCAACGATGAGGTGGCGTGGCATGGTTCATTTCTGTTAGACGGCGATGAGGTAAAGGTCAGGTGGTGGCATTTTTTTTTTCTTCTTTCATTCAACCTTTTGGTTGGATTGACCTCCCCTCCCCAATCTTCCCATCTCGATGTATCCATTGTCGGATTCTTATCTATTGAATAATTTTGCTGTTTCAGATTATGCATGGGCACATGAATATATAGGCACGGCGCAGGCAGACACTACACAGATTGTGTTGGGCTGTGGGTCAAGCCGGGCCAAGGATATTTTAGAATTGCACGGCGCGGCATGCCACGATTATTAAATGGGCTGACACAGCACGGAACACAATTAGGCTCGAAATTAAATGGGCTGGGCCCAGCCCATTTGACACCTTTGGATGCATTAAAACACACGTTGCCGATCAATGTCCAATGTCCAGAGTTTTAAGGACCCTACCAAATGATAAAAACCTTTGACTAAAAGAGCCCCCCAAAAAAGGTCTAGAGCTTGGTCAACAGAGAGTGATGTTTTTTCAAGAAAAGCAAAACGGCAATACATAGAAGAAAAGAAAGATAGTACTAACAAACTTCCAGTGCCCATTCTTTCTCTTATTGAGGGCTCTTTTTGCACATGCATGTGCAGCCCCATTAAAGTGTTTTTTTGATAAACACAAGCAGCACAGATATCAGAAAAAAGTACCTAACCTTCATATCGTAAGTTAAATTAATGAACCATATAACCAAAACAATCGCTTAATAGTGGGGCCCCTCAATCAATTAAACAACTAAAGAGCCATGCTAATAAAATGGAGTTTTATTGCATAGAATGACGAGACTACGAATCGGTGTAGAAATTTGACTATGTGTCAGTATTTTATACACTAGGACAAAGATCATAATCTTACTTTAGTCGGACTCAGACACATAATACTTCAATATGCTATGCGCACTCGCACTCAATCCTCAAACTGCGTTAGGGCTCTCAATCCTCGCTTTCGCGGATTTTAGTAGTTTAAGATGTGATTCAAAGATACTTTCATACTTGTGCCCTCCCGCTCACGACCTCGTACGCGAATTATGGGACCTAGGTCAGAAATAAGCTAGTGTAAACAAAAACAACTGGTACATTCATTAAACTTACTATTCACAATTCAAATTAAGCATCTTTCGCTCCAATATCGTGGCTTTTGCCCTGCCACAAGAGAGCCTGAAAAACTATCCATCTTGTGTACGGGTTTTATTAGGAGCAGGAATCAGTGATGGAAATAAAAACAGAGGATAAGTACAGTTTCTCTGAGTGGTTGACCAGTCCACTAGAAATTTAATATTACCAAGATATGGGATTCCTCTTTCCGGTGAATTACTAGTTATTGGTGGTCTTCGAGGAGCTAGATACAGTGAGAGAGAGTGAACTTTTACCAATTAGCTCCATCAACATCGGATAAACCTGGGGTACAGAAGATTTTGCACAGAAATGGTACCGAGCTCCTTCGGGAATCCACTTTTGGGTCCCACACGAGTGATCCGAACCGTTCATTGTTCTTAAAACATTTTTCCGAGGGGCCCCACAAAATTTCAGCTCAATCGGATGGTTGGAAGTGCTCCAACCAAAGTCCCACCGTTCCAACCAACATTATTTTTTGTTGGAACGGTGGGACTTTGGTTGGAGCACTTCCAACCGTCCGATTGAGCTGAAATTTTGTGGAGCCCCTCGGAAAAATGTTTTAAGAACAATGAACGGTTCGGATCACTCGTGTGGGACCCAAAAGTGGATCCCCGAAGGAGCTCGGTACCATTTCTATGCAAAATCTTCTGTACCCCAGCAGGGTCCATCAACATCTCTCCCTCTATGCCTCCCAGTAAAAACAGAGTACAATAACGCTAGAGACACGCCTCTGCACCACACCCCAAACTACACTCACTTGAGTGACACTACATAATTTGTAGTTGCAAAATTGTTTTAAAGTGTTTGTTCTCCTGTCCAATAATGAAATGCCACACAAACGGGTGTGATTTAGAGTGTGATAAAGAGGTATGTCAGCATTATTAAAAAACATATGCAAAAGGCTCCCACCTAATCCCTCAGTGGTTCAGCCCACAGACCCCTCTCTCTCTCTCTCCGCCCAGTGGTGCATGTCCTTCAGCTGTACATACCACGTGAAGCCATAAGAGCCCGTCAGCTGTTATTTAAGATAAAAGTTAAAGCACCACTCGCACCATAAAGCCAGACTGTTTTTAATGGACTTTGGATTCTTATTCAATCTCTCTCCGCCCAAGAGTCGGTGACTTTGCTCCTCATACAGTCACACTTGACCAAGATTCAATTCTTAAGGTCAAATCATAAGAAAACAATTTTAATGAATCCCTTAGTTCTGGATTTGATGGCTTGACTTTGACCGGAGAAAGTAGGAAACTAGTTGAGGTGCGCATATACTTACCCGGACCGAAGAAGGGAAAAAAAAAAAAAAACATCAGTCTCTCTCTCTCTCATATACATGATGGCATCTTGTATCTCATACCATATGCAACTTCAATGACATCTCTGACGACACCCAAATATTTTATTTCACCCATGTCACTACAAAACACCTGCACCCGTAGCAGATATATTGGAGCTCGTACTCAATTAGGTGCTGCACAGATAAAGATACTAACTCTTATGTCTTCCTCTTTATAATACTCGTTCCTTTCTCCTCTTTACCGTTAACCCAAACCCAAAGAATCACACTCACTATCTTTCTGTTTTTTAGTGGTAAATTACACTCACCATCTAGCTACCACACTCTCTCTCTCATTTTCTCTCTCTTCTATCCCCTGCTACTCTTAGTTTTGCTCAAAACTACTGTAGAGAAATTGTGCTAGAATTTTCTCTACAATAGTTCATGGGCAAGAAAGGAGGCACCTCATGGTTCACAGTTGTCAAGAGGGCTTTCAGGTCTCCATCCAAGAACGATGACAAAAAGAGTAGCAGGAGGAGGGACGAAAGTGAGCAAGAAGAAGAAGAAAAGGTAACTAATTACTAGCATTTACCAAAATTCCAATCTATCAGTGTTTTATGCATTTTTTTTTTCTCCCCATTTTGGAATGTTCATGGTTTTGGATTGATGCAGAAGAGGGAGAAGCGAAGATGGTTGTTCAGGAGAGCTCCCAGTAATATTCATGAGCACCAAAGCGAAGCAACAAATAACAGTGCTCCACTCATGAATTCACAATGTTCGGCTATGGACCAAAGGCATGCAATTGCAGTGGCAACGGCCACAGCGGCAGCAGCTGAAGCCGCAGCTGCAACGGCCCAGGCGGCCGTTGAGATCATTCGATTGACTACACCACCTTCTACTTCCCTTAGGGAACACTATGCTGCCATTGTCATCCAGACTTCTTTCAGAGGCTACTTGGTAAGCAACAGACACCTTTAACAATGCCATTTCTATTTTATGCATACGTTGGGGGTGCTTTTTCCTATGTTATTAGAAGTCTCAAATCAATTTTCGCTTAGAAGACAACAAAATCGAAGAGATGAAGCAAAAACTGAACAAAATAGATCTAATGATCTTGATGACAACATGAACATCATGTTTATTAAGTGGTGGTTCGCTAGATCACGTTTGTCTTTAATAGATGATTGAGACATTACCATTTGAAAAAGCAATGAAAAGCACTTACTAGTCAATGTCAATAGACTTGTGGTCCAGCGGCCTCACCATCCGTAGGATAGGTTGGACTCCAAAGACTGAGCTCTTGTTCAAGCTGATGAAGCCACATCAACAACACTGCAGTAATCTAACAGACTTATCATCAACAATGAGTCTGTCAAAAACGAAAAGAAAAGTTACTAGATTTAATGCCAACACCATAACGCATAAAAATAAAAAAAAGGGTGAATCTTTTGAAGGGAAAGAGTTATTGCTGTTTGATACATCATTATTGGAGTCTAAAAAGTTAAAAGAGTGAGGTCTTGTTCAAGCTGATGAAGCAACCTCTAACAACTCTGCAGTTTTCTAACATACTAATCATTAACAATGAGTCTGTAAAGACGAAAGGAAAAGAAAAGTAAATCCTTTCGAGGAAAAGATTTATTGCTGTTTGATGAATCATTATTGGATTTTAAAATGTTGATTTCTTGGTTTAAGGCAAGGAGAGCTCTTCGAGCACTCAAGGGGATAGTGAAGCTTCAAGCTTTAGTGAGAGCACAGAATGTTAGGAGGCAAACAAAGTTGACTTTGAAATGCATGCAAGCCCTGCTTCGAGTTCAGGCTCGGGTGCGTGACCAGCGTGCGAGGCCCTCCCTCGAAGGAACCAGAAAATCCATGTTCGCAGAAAGCAACAATTTGTGGGAAGCTAAATATATGCAAGACGTTCGTGAGAGAAAATCAATCGTAAGTTTCCTTTACAAATTGGAGTATTACTTGAAGCACTATCTCCTCAATATCCATCACGTTTGTCTTCATTGGTTTGATTCCCATTGTATAGCACTCCAGAGCTGGTAGTTACAATGCAGACAATTGGGACGATTGTCCACGCACGCTCGAAGAACTCGATGCTATTTTGCAGACACGAAAGGAGGCGGCCACTTTGAATCGTGAAAAAACCCTGGCCCGTGCGTTTTCTCAGCAGGTCTCTCTCTCTCTCTCTCTCTCTCTCTTCCATGTCTCTCTCATTCCTTCTTCGTTTGGAATTTATCTCATATATCTGTCGTGTTTTGACATGCACCCAAAACGAAGATATGGGATTCAGGTAGGAACCCTTCCATCGGAGATGAAAATGAGCTAGATGAAAGAACAAACTGGCTAGACCGGTGGATGGCAACCAGACAATGGGAGACCAACAGATCCTCAACAGATATCAGAGAAAACACAAAAACTCTTGAAATCGACACATCCAGACCTTACTGCTATTCCACTCCTTGTATCAGCACATCACAATCTCAAAATCAGAATCAGAAGCAATTAGGTGCACGCTCTGTTGCTTCTCCTCGCCACAGAGCATCCTACCCCCAACCTCCCGCGACCCCATCTCCCTCCAAAGTGAGACCACTTCACGTGCGTTCAGCAAGCCCCCGATACCCCAAGGAAGAAAGAAGCTTCTCAACGGCTAATACGCCATGCTTAGGATCTCGCCATGGAAGTGAATCAGGTGCTTGGAATTATGCAATCCCCAACTACATGGCTGCTACTGAGTCTGCAAAAGCTCGATTTCGGTCACAAAGCGTGACGAGGCAGAGGCCCCCAACACCGGAGAGGGAAAGAAGTGGGTCCGTGAAGAAAAGGCTATCATACCCTGTTCCCGATCCATATAGTGGTATTGGGATTGGTGGCAGTGCTTTCAGCCAGAACTTGAGAAGTCCTAGTTTCAAGAGCGTTCAAGCAGGATTTTTGGGGGTTGAACATGGGTCCAACCTGTCTTCTTGTTACACGGAGAGCGTGGGTGGAGAGATTTCTCCATGTTCAACTACTGATTTAAGGAGGTGGTTAAGATAAGCAGCAAAATTAAAAATGGCGGAAGTATCAATAACTGAGTTTGTGACAATGGCAGCGATAAATCTCTTTCTTTTATTTATTTCCTTTCGTACTAGCAACTAGGAAGTGAGACTTGGAAGTAATGACCAAACGAGGCAATAAAATGGTTTTCAAGGTTGATTTTTCCGGCAATGTTTGTAAGCCTTTTGCAGCCACAATCATAAGAAAAACCACTGTGCTTGAATATTAGGTTTGAATCTACTGAGGCTTTCGCCATTAGTGGTTGATCTACATCACACTCTACTCTCATAAGAGGATAAACACTAGCTAATTTGCTGCCAAGCTTCTAAATCTTTTAGAAGTGAGAGGAGGAGGAGGTAAGGCAAGCTACAACTAACATAACAGCCAGTTGAAAATGGGTTTTCCAGGTTGATTTTGATGGCAATGTTGGTACCCCTGTTGCAGTCACACTCATAAGAAAAAACCACTGTTGCTTGAATACTAGTTTTGAATCTATTGAGGCTTTCGCCAACTACCTCTAATATACAAAAATGGAGAAACAACCATAAGAAAATCAAGAAAACACACTAGGAATGACTGTGAAAGAGAATACATCTTCGGAAGCCCAACAAATAATGTAGTATAAAAATGAAGTCGTGTAAAGTAATTGGTGGAGCTCAAAATCATTTCACCGAAATTCCATTTTCTTATTTTGTCTTCATGGTTTACATTGACCGAGTTGGGATCCAAAAAAAGATGTGTAGAGAAAAATACATCCACAAAGCTAACTAATAACTAGCCGGCCAGGACCAGAAAAGAGGTGGAGAGGACTACTTCTACAATGCTTGCTAACTAATGACTAAACGTAAAAGAGGTGGAGAGGACTACTTCTACAATGCTTGGTAACTAATGACTAAACGTGCCGGACATGAGATTTTTGGGCAGAAGGCAACCATGTTTCTCATCCCAAAATTATTTCAAAGCCTTGGAAAGATACGTCAATAGGACAATCCTTCGAATTCAGAAAAAAGTACACAAGCATAACCAGATCTAACATTTCTTTTATGCCAGAGGGGGGGGGGGGGGGGGGGGGGGGGGGGGAAGAACGCCGCAGAATTCAAGAAGAACACAAGCATAACCAGATGGAATAATTCTTTTATGCTAAACAGAAGATGAATGATTTCGCGAAAGTTGGACCAAGGGAAAACCCAAGAACCACACAGCCAAAAAGGCCAAAATGTTCATCTCCAGAAAACGCTGCTAAAGTAGATAATTAAGAGTAGAAGTTAAACTAGACAACCATAGTAGGGAGAAAATGTGGAGCAAGATCTGAATAAATGAACATAAATGAAAGCAAATAAAGGTTAATTCACAGATCATGAATACCTCAAGCTTCTCAAGCCATTTATATCTAGCCGAAAGGAAAGAGTGTCCGAGACCGCAATGAAAGCACTTCTCCGTTCTTTCCACCATTCTCCTCCTTGCCTATTGTCATTCCTCTCCGCTGATTACACAACCATTGTATCTTAACGAAGCTCGACTTTAAACCATCAGAAACAAAACAATCTCCATTGCTTTGATTAAAAAGTTTAATCCCTCGTGATCAGTTGGACAATTTGCTTATGATTTGATCAAATGACTAAACTATCCTCACAGCAAACATATTACCATATCTCCTCTTGGTGCATTGCTTCCACGATCACAGTCCAAAGTCGACCTCAATAAAGAGACAGTGAGGGTGAAACAACAAAGCGGATGACAACCACCGTGTTGAAACAACAAACAAGGAAAAGGAGAAATGGTGGGAAGAACAGAGAAACGCATCCGTTGATACAATCCTTTTAATCATCAAATAGAAGGCAACTTGACGAATAGAAACAACTGCCAGCCGTCGGGAGCCAACAGCCTCGTCACCAAATCTCCAAAATTTATAACCGTGAGCCTACATCAAAATGGACAAGAAAAGTAACAATTACTGCTTGATCACAGGTGCCTGTGTAGGAACTTGGGGGAACAAGTGGCTAATGACAATTAGAAACTGTTAATATACAAGATGACAAAAATTGCAACAGCTAGTAATAGCTTGAATATGTGGTCCGAATCCATTGAGGCTTTTGCCAAAACCTCATGTAAAAATTTCTTCTTTTTATTTCATCTAGTTCGTATAAGTAATAACCCAATGAACAATAACAAGAAAACAAGATACAGTCAAGTAGTGACTAGGCAAGACATTATGTTTTCAAAATGAAGTCATGTAAAAAAACTGGCCGACCTAAAATCAATTCAAAAGTCCTATCAAACTTTGTTCATCGCCTCTTCATATGAGTAAGTAACCAGATAAGAAGGTTTTAAAAGAAAAGCACTACTACAATCTTTACAAATTAATGGCCAGCCGACCCTGAGATTGTAGGGGCTTGTCCAGAGATTTTAGATACCAAAACTATCAAAGATAAAATCAACAATAAAAAAGTTTATCGTAGGAGCATCTCCAATCCTTACCCATTTTTCTACCCATACCCAAAATTTGAGTAAAAAGCTTAAAAACTCATCTCTTTAACGCCATACTCATTTCCCTACCCCTTTTGAGTTTTACCATTTTCCTCGCACAAATTTGCGGAGAGCCAAATCGACATCCATTTTTTCTCAACATTCCTTTTACTTTCTTATTATTTACAAATGTGCGATTTTGACCCATATTTTGGGGAAAAACTTGAGAAACATTAGATTTGGGTAAAAAAGCATACTCAAATTAAGTTTTTGATCCAAATTCTAACCCAAATTTGAGTAGAAAAATGGGTAAGGATTGGAGATGCCCACACATGCGTAAACTGAACTAATATTTTCACTATGCGAAATCCACATCCATTTTTTTCTCAACATTCCTTTTACTTTCTTATTATTTACAAATGTGCGATTTTGACCCATATTTTGGGGAAAAACTTGAGAAACATTAGATTTGGGTAAAAAAGCATACTCAAATTAAGTTTTTGATCCAAATTCTAACCCAAATTTGAGTAGAAAAATGGGTAAGGATTGGAGATGCTCACACATGCGTAAACTGAACTAATATTTTCACTATGCGAAATAGGTAAGCGTAATTTGCAGAATTCACGGTGAGCACATGCACAGCCACATCCAAACATTCCTTCCACGTCAAAAGATGACATAATCTGCATAATTGGATCAATCGAATCCAAAGATTCAAATTTCTGAAGACTAAAGAGTTCAGCCAAAGTATCCCGTCCAATCTTAAATGAACAATCGACCCCGTCCAATCTTATATGAACAATCGAAACATCAGCGGATCCAACATTTGGATAGAGCGGTGGCCCTGTTCCATGCGACTCCACCACAATTTGTTGCACGTTGTTCGTCAAGATACGAAGAGAAAGTTTAAACGTAAAATCAACCTTTGCATCGAAACACCAGAAAAAGAGAAAAGGAAAGGTTCGAACGAATCGAACCAAACTTTATCAAGTTTAAATAAGAAATCGTGCTAAACTAAAAGAAAGTACACCACACATATGATAAAGTAAACATATGGCGGAAATGATACACACCGCCACCACCACCACCATATCAGATTGTAAAGCGCCATATGATCAATTATTAAGAGCGTAATAGACGATTTGAACAACATATATTGGAAGGAAATGAACACACACACACACACACACAGGGGATTCGAGCAAGTTACCTAATGTTGCCATCAAAATATGTCGACGCCCGGAGAAGAACGCCGGAACGGTAACGGTATTTAAAGATGGGCGGCGCGCTGGCATAATGAGTGTATCGAAAAGGGGAACGAATGAGGAGACAAGTTAGCGGTTGACATGGAAAAGACAAGAAGAAGCACCGCTGCCAAGCACTGCGCTGCTGTAGACTGGAAAATGGAAATTCTTATCCATATGAAAGTCACGTGACGATGACGATCGTGTTGGGTTTTCTCTCGGTTTAGACTACTTGGAGATCAGTGATTCAATTTGGGCTGGACCTGGAGATTTCAATTTGAGCCCAACAGTCAATGAGAGAGGTAGAACCAGCAGTTTGGGAAAGAGAAAAAGAAAACTTGTTTGTAGGATTTTCTTCTTTTTTGGGGTAAGTAACTTCTTTGTAGGAGTATGAAATAGTATTAGCCTTGTGTCCTGTGACTCCCGTCCGTTGAACGGGGCAATGAATTATGTTCTGGTAAAATTTATTCATTGCATCGTACATCGAACAGGATGCGACGCGACGCTAGTTGTTAAAGTAATTTATTTTATGTGTGGAAATATAACTAAAAAATCATGACAATTTAGAAAAGAAAATAAGAAGAAAAGGCCATGAAAAACAAAAACAATAAAAAAAAAAAAACTGTGATTTCCATTTCCTCACATATATACATCAAGAAAACCCAAACGGATACAGAGAAATATACATTTCCATTAGATACAAGAGTTTTAGGGAGTAAAAAGTTCATAAATAGCAGTTGAGTTGATTGTGTAGGAAATACTAATTAAAAAGAATCATTTTTTCAGAACTTGTCTTTTTGGCTGGATAAGTTTTGAGCAAAGCTAATGAGTAATCTAGACTCCGAGTGAGAAAGTTTACAAGGTGAGTCCCACATTGTAACACCCCGACTTTTAATAACAAATAAGATAATAAAAGGAATTAGAAAATATAGTTAACTTTGGGAAACCCGCTAACCGTTAGGATTAAGAAATGTATTTTTGGGGTGACTAAAAGCCTATCAAATGAAATAGCGTATTTTCTTTGGGCATTTGATATTTTTTTAAAAACATTTTAAGATGTTATTTTAGCCCTGCTAACAGTATTGTGACGCGAGAATGCATCACGAGCCGTCGCGAGGCGAGTAACCTTGGGACCCAAGCAAAGAGTCTTCCGGAAATAGGCGAGATGGCGCCTTATGGTTGGATGCTTGGGGCCCAAGCAAAGGAGTCTCTGGAAGGTGCATGAGTTGGCACCACGCTATAGGATAATGTCGCGGGATGATGTCACGTGGGATGACATCACAAGGGATGAGTTAACATTAACATTAATTATGGAGAACTTTAGAGACACGACTTAGGCAAGTATAAATATGGTTCTTTCCATTTCACAACACACACGTCACACACCCACGACAAAAAAAAAAAAAAAAAAGGAGAAAATGAGGTAAAAAGGGAAAAAAAAAAAGATAGGATAAATTGTGATCAGTTAATAAAAATTAATAAAAGAAAATACCATGCCAATTTTAGATCAGTTACTTCCAAATGCTTTAACAAGCTTTTATCAACTAGCAAAGTCAAGATAAATTAATTCCTTGTCAATCACACAAAATTCTAAGATAGAATTAGGGATGGGCATGGGGACGGATCGGGGCCGGAGACTACTATCTCCACCCCCAATCCCCAAACCACTTACTCATATCCACCCCCTATCCAATCTCCAACGGAGATTTATTTTTATCCTCCATCCCCGCTCCAAATGGGGAACGGGGATCCCCACGGGGATTTCGGGGATCCAATCATTTTCCCTAGAGTAACAAGTAAAATAGTTATAGAAGCCCAATTACAAACCATTTTCTCTAAAATCCAATCACTGGGCAACCCCTGAGCGTGTAAAACTTCATGTGTTTGTAGAACAACATAAAGAGTGCAGAAAAGTAGAAATTATGAAGAGTTCTTATGTATATTCATGAAATTAATTAAAATTGATTAAATGCAACTTGGGTTGTCTAGTGGATAGCATACATAATTGTTTCAAAGGAAAGGAGACTACAAGTCTACAACTCACTATTGATGTGCCCAGGAAACAGAATATGATAGCAGCAAATGATAAGTATTCAAAGAACAACACTAACTACCTTCAAGTAGTCTCTGAACCAACAAAAATAGTCCCAGATCACCCAAAACAAGTGTCATAATTAAAATTGAACTAAATTTCAACAAGATAGCAACAACTAAGGTAGCATTAGGTAACGGCGTAACGGAAATTCCTAAATGACGCCTGCACTTCACCCCAAGAATAACTCCACGCACTCGCATTTCTATTTATCTGTGATACAAAAAAACAATAGGTAGATTTAAACCCTAGAACAATAATTACAGTGAGACCCATGTGTTTGGAGAAATTTTGGTGTAACCCCATATATTCGGAGAAAATTCAGTGAGACCCCAAAGTTTCATAATTCATGAATAGACCCCTATATTTCGGGGATTCGGGGACGGGGCAGATGGGAACGGGGCGGAGCGGGGAACGGATTCAGAGCGGATTCGGGGCGGGGACATGCCTATCTCCACCCCCTATCCAATCCCCAAACATTTTCAAAAAAAATCCCCATATCCTATCCAATCTTTAAACAGATCTCCATATTGCTGATTCGTTCGGATCGGGGATCGGATCGGATTCGGACGGGGCGGATGAAATGGCCAACCCTAGATAGAATCCCACAAACCATACACATGTATTCAGCTAGGATAATTTGAAATCGGCAATTGTAGTATTTCTAATTTTTAATATTTATTCTAGGACCCGGTACGTCTCACAGTAGATTTTACGGTTGAATTTGACCAAGGAGGTGAGTTATGAATTATCCCTATTACCACTGGCGACTCCACCATTGTAGGAGTGAGGTCAAGCGACCTCGCTGGATTCAAAAAATACACTGAAAAAAATTAATATTTAGATATAAATTAAATTTTTTTTGCTATTGTCAGCGCTGAATTACTCGTTTGAGGTTAAAATAAATGTTTCCAACAAAATTTGAACTAAATTGTTATAGTCCTAACAAAACAAAACAATTCTAGACAATTATGAGAGCCTGTATATAATAAACATATAAAGACAATGGTTGTTTGGCATTAAGTTCAATGTGGAATTAAACACTAAAAAATTGAAGAGAATCAGACGACTTTTTGCGTATAGCTTTTCCTCATAAATACGTTGTGTATTTTTGTCAGCGCTGGATGAAAATCCTGGAGCCGCCACTGCCTGTTACATGAGGTTTTTCGCAAAAATTTATGTTCTTATTAAAATTATGATTATTTATATATGAAATTCGTTTGAAGCTAATATACAATGGAATTCTAATGTTTTGCTCAGTTTTTGGAAGAAAATAGTATTAACGATATATCCGGACAATGTCCCTGAAATCTGGGGGACGTTAAAGATACCAGTGGGAACAGTGTTATAAGGACAGAATGGATAGGGGCACGGCTAGGTGTCCAACTGAATTGATCAATTCACTTTATGCGCATCGGGGGTCGCTCCCTCATAGCTGGCATAGAAATCGTCAGATGGTATATCGTATATACTTATGGCATGTTATGTGGTATATAAGTTCGTTACAAATTTTGGTTACAGTTAAAGCCATGAAAAACTGATGCTATGAATTATGGTTTATTGGCAAAAAGTTCTTTTAAAATTCCATGGTAGATCATGTAACTTTGATAATTCGTAATCTCACACAAGCAGTGGTTTATGTCGTTGAAATCTTTCCATTTTCAGGTTATCAGAATTAGAAGAGGACGGCCCAAGCACTTACATATATTAAGCTTATAAGCACGTAACGAATAGGGAAAATGTAACCACACAACCGTTAGCATAATGAATAAATGACTTTATTAATTTGAGTTGGCTCCGCTAATGTTTACGTATTTTTATTCAAAAAAAAAAAGTAACGATAGAGGCCTTTGGTGAGACGGACTCATTGGCCGGTCACGAAATTCGAATCCACTAGATTTGGGTCGTGACACACATACTATCGAACAACGCTACGGTGGTCACATTTTAGGTACCATGTAATAGTGATCAAAGAATATGGTTGAATTCTTAATTCTTAGTATTTGTGATCATTTCTTAATCAAGTTTCTTTGACATATGTCATATGTGCTTACTACTAATTTTCAAGTGCATGTCCCTCGTTATTCTGGGATTCCGGGGGCTGTTGTGCCCCAAGCCATACTTGTGATCTCGTCCCTAACTCGAAAAGATAATGTGAACCATTCATTGTTTAGAGCTAGACGAGAAACAACCCTCGAAAAACCACAAGTTAATCGGGCAAGATAGCTTACTGATCGAATCAATTAATTTTGATATGTAATCTTTGAAATGTATTTGCTGTTATTTTACTAAAGAAAAATGGGGTTCATTACTAGGTTCACATTTCCGACTAACTTTACGAGGTGGCTGTATGCTACAAGGTTTACGAATCGAATATCGTCACAAAAAATTCATCTGAAAGCTTCCTACACTAACCACTCAAAACACTTTGCAAGATTACGAAGAGACCCCCAATTTTGAGGATTCCTTGGCTAAGTTTTTTTCAAAAAAAAGAAGCACATAAACAGCAAGGCAGAGGATCTTGTATGGTGGGTACTTGTTCTTCCACGTCCCTGGCATCGACAGAAACCAAAGAGAACATTTGCACTGTTAAATTTTTTGGAGGGTTCCAACCTAAAACCAATTGGCAATAGGTGGATTAATCTCAAGAATTTAGTAACTAGGATTGGATGGCTTAGATGAGCAATGTGAGATAATTTAACACTCCCCCTCACATGCAGCCCGGATGCACGTGGAGGTACGAATTGAGGAGAATAGGAGATTTGACTCGGGCAAAGAAGAGTCGACCCCGTGAGATGAGGTCACCCAAGATCTAGCTCTGATATCATGTTAAATTTCTTGGAGGGTTCCAACCTAAAACCAATTGGCAATAGGTGTAGTAACATCAAGAATTTAGTAACTAGGATTGGGTGGCTTAGATGAGCAATGTGGGATAATTAAACATGCACAACCAAGCAGCTAAATAATGAAAACCAATATCAACAGAATCTCTTTAGAAAGCAAGTGAACCAGAAACCAAAGAGAACAATTGTTTGGGAAAGAAAAGAAAACAAACTACTCAGCTCATCAGCTCAACTATAGTGCCTGTCATTAGTGAAAATGCAGAAGCCCATGACCAGCATCTTCACAAGAGCTTTTACTGCAACTGCTAGTGGTACTGCTGTTGCTATAGCAATGAGGGGAAGGTATATTATAGGCCTCTTTTGTAGTAGTACTAGCAATGCCAAGACACAAGGCCTCACCCAATGGACCCCCTGGTGATGAACCCATCCACGAAACGGGATCAAGCCACTGCGATTTCAAACCCCCACCACTGCTTTCGCTTTCCGGGTCCATCATCCCAAGACCCAACTGAGCATTACGACTTTCGTCATCAATACCATCGTTACGAGACATTGAAAGTGTGAGGCTGGATGATAATGGCAGCTTTCCTTTAGAAGATACTGGGTACTTGTTCCTTAGTTCATCAATCTCCTCTCCCTCTCCTGATGACCACGCATCGATGAAACGCCTAGTCGTTCGAGCTTGGTCAGCATTTAAACCTCCGAGTAAAGTGCCAGTTTTGGGCTGTTGATTATGCAATCTTTGGCCATCATCAATATTGAAATACGAGTTCAAGTTTGTGTTAATTGATCCTTGTTGTTCATCATAATGTTGTTGAAAAACAGACCAATTTCTGTAATCCTCCTCATTGTACCTCTTCAATCCTTCCCTTGAAGACGACTGCACCATTTGCTGCTGCCATTGCTGGTTCAAAGTGGACCCGGGTACTGAGTCCCCTTTCATGAGCCACTCCGTGCACCTTCATTCATAAAAATTGCATAAACCAAATTCATACATAGATGTACTTCAAAGGGAAAACTACACTCACAAGAACATTGAATAAACCAAATGGTCCCTATGTCCTGTCATTTTCTAATAGCTGAAGGAGTCATTTAATACTTACAAGCTACGTTCCAAATGTCATAACATATTTGTTGGCTTCTACAGGACCAAACAGTAAATGCACATCACATAGGAGGATAAGAACAAGGAAAGAGTAAATACCATCAGATAAGAACAAGGAAAGAGTAAAGAACTATCAGATAATGAGAGTATTTATAGCTTGGGTCCAATGATTTGAATATAGAAAGCTGGAGTCCTGAAACATACCTGGGCTGGGCATATGTTGGGCCAGACGCCATGGTTGGAATGTGAAAGGTGGGCTTTTGGGCTGTGGTGGGGTTGAAAAGTGAGTTGCTGGTGTTGAAATTGTTGGCTTTGATGCTGCTGCTGGTATTGGAGTATTTATTGGTGGTGTTGTGGGAGGGTAATTCCACAGGCTTTCTTGAACGGGGTTTGGTTTTGTGGGCGTGGCGCTCACAGTACTTCTGGTTAGGGGCCACGTCTCTCGAGCACCGCCATTTCTTCCCATCTGTCCTTTTACACCTCCATGGCTCTGGATCCGAGCCTCTCGAGAAACCAGACACTGCAAACACATCACAATTAATTCATGTGTCATAGTTTTTGGGTTTTTAGCACTAAAGAAAACAATCAAAAACCCATAAATGAAAATGGTTTAAATTGAGGGGATTTGGAAAAAAAAAAAAAAAAAAAATGGAAATTTGTTGGAGCTTGGAACAAAGCCATTGATGGGTTAATTTCCTCTGTACCAAAAAGAAGATGGGTTAGAGACAGGTGAAGTAAAGAACAAGCACACACATCAATAGGTCAAAAAGCAAGAGATAAAATAGGTTAAAATTGATTGAAAGTGGTTGAACAAAAAAGGCACAAAAAAGGTTAAGAAGAAGAAGAAGCTTATTACTGTGAGATTGGGAAGCAGAAGGAAGTGGAGATGAGGATTTTGAAGTGGGATTGAGGAGCTGTGGAGGAACAGGCAAAGATGCCATCATGTACTTGAAAATCATGGCCTGCCTCTCAAGCTCTTCCCACTGAGCCTCTGTAAAAGTAACTTTTGCAGCAGCTGCCATGTCCCCTCCTGTTGCAACCAAATAAATCAAAATTTCCCCTCAAATCCTTCAAAAACACCAATAATCAAATCTCCATCCTCTAACCTTGAAGAAACACACACACACACACACACACACACACACACACACACACACACACACACACACAGAGGGCTTGACCTGAGGATTTGAAAGAAGAATTAGAAGGGTGCAAAGTCCTTGGGCCACCAGAAACAGAACCAGAACTGAAAACATCGTATGTATCGCTAAAACATGGAACCTGGTTGCTTAGGGCGCAATACAGGGGCCCACTTCCACCATCACCACCAAAACCAACAACACCCATGCTCTCAGAAGAAGAATAATGAGGCATCGTCCTTGTACTGGGGAACGATTGGGTGCTTTGTATCCTTAAACCCAACCCAACATCACACTCCATTGATGCTGCTGCTGCTGCTGCTGTTTTCTCGGTACAATCAACGAGACTACTAGTACTCCTGTTTCCGTTCCCCATCTTCACAACCAAAGCTGGTTCAGAAGAAAATGAAAATCCGATGATGCTTCAAAAGACAACAAACAAATCCCAATAACAAAACAAAAACAACTTCTTTGGAAATCCCAAAGGATTCTTTTGAATCTAACAAATGTTTATGGATTTTCGGTGGTGTTATATGGAAGGGTTTATTTTATTAGGATTGGGGGTTAACGGTGCCGCCATTTTCAGCTAAAGATGGGTTTTGGTTTTTGCTTCCTATGCTCCCAACATTCGCACCCCTTCCGGAATAAGGACAAAACCCATAAAAGTTGGTCCCCTCCTCTCCTTTCTCTTTCACACAAGCACATACATACTCTCGGATCCTGCTACGGGTACAAACAATTTTGTACAGAAAATGTACAAATTGCTCTCGGGGATCCACTTTTGGGTCCCACACGAGTGATCCGAACCGTTCATTATTTTTAGAACATTTTTCCGAGGGGTTCCACAAAATTTTAGCTCAATCGGACGGTTAGAAGTGCTTGAACCAAAATCACGCCGTTTCGTTCAAAATGAAACGGCGTGATTTTGGTTCATACACTTCTAACCGTCCGATTGAGCTGAAATTTTTTGGAGCCCCTCGGAAAAATGTTCTAAAAATAATGAACGGTTTGGATCACTCGTGTGGGACCCAAAAGTGGGTCCCCGAGAGCAATTTGTACATTTTCTGTACAAAATTGTTTGTACCCGTAGGATTACCGCATACTCTCTCTCTCTCTCTCTCCAAATATCTTTATGGCCGGTCAAATGTTATCTTTTAGACTTTGTTTGGAGCTTGAAAAAAGAAATGCTTGGATACAGGGGAGTTTTTCCTACGGGGTTGACACCGTTTCATGTACAGTTTTCTTGGACATTATCAAACCCTAAGAAAAATAAGAGTGGATACAGGGTGGCTCAGTTGGATACAGGGTGGCTCAGTTGTCTCTCACGGACGATGTCAATCCTCTATTCGAGTTGTCTATTTTTCCAATCAATGGTTCAAATTAATAGATAAAAATGATAGATATGGCCAATGTGCTTAATTTGGAAAACTTGTGCTGGTTTAGATCAAATTTTAAAAAGTCAAGAACCCAAAATGAGAAATCCACACTAACAAAATATACCTACGATGCTTTTTAAATTTTTTTGTGTCATTAATTAGCTACTCTGCTAAATTTTTTTGCTTATCCACACGTCTCATTTACTCCTATATTTTGTCCTCAAATTTGTTAAGGGACTTTACTCTTCATTGTTGACAGGCAAGAGATTATAACACAGTAACAATACTTAAATTACACTATAATACAACACCCATAATGACACCACAATATTCCCGCTACAAGAACCAAAACTTGGTTTGATTTGTAAAAGTTAATTCACGAAATTTTTGGAGTACACAACGTATAAATGAGCTAATTGCAGGGAAAGTAACTACTCTTGAACTTTTGACCAATTTTTTGGAAAATAAAATTTAGAGAAGTCTACTTTTGCAGTGGAAAGAGTGAAATATAATTTTTGTTCTATTAGAAAGAAACCGAAATAACAGCACAATATAAAGTAAACCGAGTAATAAAAATAAAAGGAAAGTAAAAACACATATGCTCCAATGAAAGAACATAGAAATGAAAACTATAGGAGAAAAAAAAAAGGTCCTTGTTTCCCGAGAAAATTTTGGGTGCAAATAGGGTAGGGTACATGTAGTGTCTGAATGTCAATCTCGGTCTTTCAAAAGTATTTTGGACTCGGACAGTCTAAAATTTCAAGTCTAAAACAATTTTGGACGGCCGAGATGCACGTTGAGTACCGCCACGTGACCAAGGCCAAAACAATTTTAGACGATCGAGATGCGTGCTGAATACCGTCACGTGACCAGGGCCAAAACAATTTTAAACGGTCGAGATGCGCTGGTACCCAGCCGGCACCCAAAGTTTTTCTCCTGTTTTCCTTTCTACTACTTTTCAATACAAGTAACAGATGATATCATAATGATTAAGGAGGCAGAACTATTTTGTTGGCCATTGATTAGCCGTGACATCTCCGAGTAACGGCTAGGCTAGGTTCCGTCTGACTGGGTTTCTGAGTTTCCGTTCAACGTGTCGTTTGCTATTTTCAGCAAATGGTAGTCGCAATGTTGAGGCCCACTGGGCTTTCGCATGTGGATCAGTGGGGACCAATATTTGGTGAACAATGTCTCACCAATGCGAATATGTTCCACTACGTACACCAGAAATATGGTACCGTTTTAGTAATCAGTACATGATATGATATTAACAAATGTGATTATCAAATTTGATCACCACAATATTGCTCCATTTCTTTTTGAAACTTATTTGCAGCCACACAAGAGATCCAACGTACGGCTCCAAGTTGGAAAAAGTGCGGTAAGATGTGCTAAGGGCAGGCATGTGGCACAAGACAATTCTAATTCTAGAGAAGCCTTTGATGAGCTATTTCAGGTTTTCTCATTAATTAAGTATCTCAGTTGTCCGTGGTTCTCTCAAGTTAGAGGTTTTTCCCTTTGAATTGTGACTTGCAAGATACTTTTCATGAACTCACATTTCCACCACAAATTGAGGTAGCAAGCATGAATTTTAACGAGCCCGATAAAAGTTGGTTTACAGACTCCATCTCAGTATTCCAATTTTGTGAAGTCTCAGACAAGATAAGAAGCTCGTCTAGTGCATCAAGGTACAATGGTGAGGACTATCAAGTCTAAATGAATCATGGCTTTCAAGGATAATACTGTAGTTCAGAGGAAAGAAGGATGTTATCATGTGGCTACTTTAGCCAATCGCAAGATGAGGAATTTCAACTCCAAGCGGGATCAAGATGAGGAACATCAATTTTGCTGATGAATGTCGTCATGTGGCTAGTCCAACCAAGAGTAGGACTCGTAGGAAAAAAAATTAAGATTAAGGCCCTTGATGACGTTCCAAATACCCAAGCTTTGAAAACATATGGACCAACTAATCGAAATTAATAGCTAATAATTTAGGATATCTTCAGCTATCCTCATGGTTTTCGAGCTCCAAAACATCGTATGCTCCATTAATATTCTTTTATCTGATTTTATTCACTAATGAATCTTTTGCAGACGATATAAAAAATGGTAAGTGCATGATAAGTTCTTTTGCAACCCTATTGGGACAAGTTTATTTAATTGGATTTTGTTTGTTTGGAAATTGTCTCCCCCTCATGTATGCTTTCAAGGGAGAAGGAAGAGGGTGGCAACTCGCAATTTCTAGCTGATTGTGATTTACTAGACAGATCATTTTCTCACAATACATTATTTAAAAAGCCCAGTTTAAGTTAGTTTTTGACTTAAGTCAGGAATTGGAACAAGGCTAATTAATCGCACTACGTACGGATGATACCCTTATAATTTGTATAATTTACTTTGCTATTTTGTCTACTTGGCCACACAAATATTATGTATTTGCCTCGAAGACTCCATGAAAATTACAATTCAGTATAATTTTTTTTTTCCCCATAATAAAGATGCAGAAACAAACTACATGTAGTCAAAGTAGTTGACCCCTGTGAGTCCTGGCTCCGACCCTGTGTGCTTGTTGTACTTCTTATATTTTAAATGAAGTTTTGACGATTTATTAGAAAGCCAAAATGAAGTCTTAGGGGGCCTTTGGCAATATAAACCAATCAGTTTACTTTTTATGTCTTCATTAAAATTCGCGTTGGTTAGTTTTGCATCGATTTTTTGTGTAATATTGATTCATCTCAACGAGAGGAAACTAGAAAGTATAAAATTATGATCAAAGTTCTAAAAAAAGGTTCACTAAGGACAAAAAAAAATCTAAATTTTTGTGAATTATTGGATTATTTTTGTCTTTACTCACAAAATTTTTAGCTTGGTTAATTATACATATATATTTTTTACTTTTTAGATTCCTCTCGTTGATACGAATCAATAATCTATAGAAAAAAATTGACACCGTACTAACAAATACAAATTTTTTTGAATAAAAAAAATCCAGTAACTCAGTTGATCAATTAATTAAGCACTTCACAGAAACTGGCAACAAATAGTTTGAAACAAAATTCTCAGTATTATTATCATCTCGTATAAAACAAGTACTGGAACCCTTGAAATGTTTAGGTTTGTGAAATGTTAATTCAGTTTTGAATTGCCGCTTCGCTAACTATAGCAAAATTAGACAATATTACACTAATTGGTGAGGTATAAATCAAACTCTGGTTCAATATCACTAAACTGTTGTTCGCGAGTTAAGCATATTGTACGTACGAACATGAAATTTCAGATGGCCGATGCCAAATAATGCAAAAAGGCCGAAAGTAAGTCGTGAACGCTGACGGCAAGTAGCCAAGTAGACACACTTGCACACGCATAAAGGAGAGGATAAGATTTTTTTTTTTGAACGGGATAAGCTTCAAGGTGAGAGACCATAATTGATTTTTGAAGATGGGGTGTGGCCATGGGGGTACCACCACCAGGAAGGGTAGTGTCCTTTACTTGCAAGCTAGCTAGCTAGCCCCCAAGGTGTGCATGTCCCCACTTATTATAGCTTAATTTGCAAAATCTCACCCAATAATGTTAAGGCTAGCTACTTTCGTGGACAGATAAAGAATTGGAAAATGCCAGGCTGTATGCTAACTCACTAATACTCAGTACTCAAGATGTCATTAGCAGGAGTAATGTGGTTTTCATATGCACATGTTCGTCCGTAAAACAAAGGATTAGCATTACATCGGCTGTGTTTGGTTAGATAGTTTAATTTAATTTTGATGATGTCAGCAGGTGTAATGAGTGGAGAGAGATAGGGAGAGAAATGAGGAAAATGATGATGTCATCAAAACTAAAACTAAAACTAAACTGGAAAACGAACAAGACCATTGTGTCTAGATAAAAGAGTAGCGGCAATTGAATGTCCTAGTAGCAAGACTAGGCTAAATCTAATCTTCATAGCTTTGGGGAGTGTGAGTTTCTTGGCATGGCTACAATTAATCCTGGTACGTTATAATTGGGGTTGATTTTGGTAACTTCAAGAAAGCAACTCTATTGGTAGCTTCACCTCCTAGTGTCGCCTTTCTGCACGCACCAACTCTCTGGCCCTCTTTTTGAGATTTAAGCGAAGTGATACTCTGTGTTGTCAATACATTATTGTGTTTGACCTGTCCAATTTTTAAATTGCTCATCTTTCTTGCACTTGTTGGTTATCTGGGGATACACCAACCGTCAGTACTTAATGAAAGTCAAGCATGTGGAGGTGATTCGTGATCTTCACAAGCTCAAAACCAGATCTACAGTACAACTACTAATACTACAAATTAGTGAAGTTTCTTCATTGTAATTAGACTTGACAAGAAGGGAACTGTCGGTTTTGAATCTATGACATCGGGTTTTGAAGAACCACGAAGAGCCAAGGTTTTAAATAGTGGTAGAGGAAATTAATGGGGTAGCTGCAACGGGAGTATCTAATGATATGTAGTAGGAACTGGGTGTCGCGACTCTAAATTTAAAAAATGTTTTTGGTGCCAAAGCACCTGAACCGGGTGCAGCAGTTGTAGCAGCCATTTAGTGGGCGAAAATTCGAATATAAACCAATATGTAACGGCAAACGGCTGATAAGGATGTGAGTTTTGAGTAACTCTGGTATAGCGTGGTGTAGCGGTAGCGGGGGACCGCAAAATAAATACATAGTAGCCGATACGCTATATAGCAGCCGATATTTAAATCCTTGTTAAGAGCGCTCACATCAAAACATCACTTTTCTGATTTCATACACCAAACATTAAACAAAGCAATTACAAGTTCTATATATTACAAGCATAATCAATAAATACAATCCTAAAGAAACATACTATTTACTTCAGTCTCCCAGAACAAATTCATAAGGGTGCTGGGAATTCAATTCACCCATGTCTCCATAACTTGCTCAAGTAGTCAACACAACTGGAAATTAGCAAAAACAAACAAAATGAATCAAGTCGTCTAAATAAGAAGACAATGAAAGCGTGAAAATCTTAACTCATAATAAGACTAGTGGATCGAATTGGGTTCTTCTGTTTTAGCAGTATCCTTAACTGCGCCCTTTGACCCTCCAATTTCGAACCCAAATGCCTACTTCTAGACCCAATGGCTCGAACCACTTTCGGAAATTCAACGAACCCTTTTATCCCTCTCTTGATATGTGGATTTTCGGCTTCGGGCGATGGTCTTCGCTGAATCGGAAAAGAATTCGCAATGCCATTGCCACCTTTATCAACATTACAAGTTGACTTCTCAACCGAACCATATCTAACCGATTTAAAAGAAAATATATCAGTTGCGTTACTGGTTGCCGAAATTGGCTTCACGTTATCTACTGCTTGATTCCTCGGCTGCGGATGCATCTGTTTAGTTTCCTCCAATTCTAAAATCTTGTCTTCCAACAGAAGCTTCGCCTCGGCGAGCTTCATTTGGACTCGCTCCTCTCTGAACACCTCGGCCATTCGCAACATCTTTCTCTCCTCCTCCATCTCTTTCCTCATCCGGTTAATCTCTGCTTTAGCCGCTGAAAGCTCCTTTGTTAGTTCTCCGCACACTCTCTCCAACGCTTCTCTTCCTTTCCTCTCCTCAGATAGCTCTCTGCCCAGCTTCTTATTCATGGACTCCATTTTTTTACGGGCCTTTCGCTCGTATTCGACCTCGGCCTTCAATTCAGCGATTTGGGTTTTTGCGGTGTCGAGTTCTGATTCCATAACAGGCCTGATGAAGGTCAGA
This sequence comes from Vaccinium vitis-idaea, assembly GCA_963854785.1. Lineage (NCBI taxonomy): Eukaryota > Viridiplantae > Streptophyta > Magnoliopsida > Ericales > Ericaceae > Vaccinium > Vaccinium vitis-idaea. The sequence goes on from OY978224.1 coordinate 549,047, forward strand.
TCCCAAAAAGATGCAGAGATTTGACGAGAGGAAATTGGGAGGTGGAGATGATGAAGTTGTTTGTGATTCTGTTGTTGTTGATGATGATGGGAGATTGGTTGATTGGGATAATAAAATGGGTTCTCGTACAATTTCCAGGTAATTGGGTGAGTGGAAGTGGTGATGGGTTGTTGATCGGAAATGGACTGGTTGGAGGGATTTTCTTGGTTTCTTGTGATCATCATCATCGCCATCATCATCCTGTCCTCCATTTTGAGTTTTCGATCTTTCTTGCTACTTTTCTCTGGCCCTGCCTTTATGCTTGGGAAGTCTATCTTTTCCTTCTCTTTTGCTTTTCTGTTAGTGTTTTGTCTAATGGGGTGTAGGTCCATTCAATGAGCTGCATTGAAGACTTGAAGTTTGTGAATTGTAAAAAGAGGAAAGGTGCATCACATGCACCTCTTTCTAATTAATAATGCTTGTGGATTGGGTGGATCTGGGTACCCCTTTTGCCCAAGTCGTCCTCTCACCCTTTTTTTTTCCTTTTCTTTCTCTTTCTCTTCGAAAATCTAAATCCTCTCACGTTCGTTGTGATCAACGTACAATGATTATATTTTACGTTCTGAATCATTCGTATTGTATCTATCGATGTATTTCTTGTCCAAAAAAAAAAAATAAAATCACATTGATTGAATATTGGTGTTTGGAGTTTATTTGTTGAAACGACGGTGACATTTTAACTGTTTCTTTTTTATTTTGCGAAATATGAATCAACCAAGTCTTTACCGATGTTCAATCACCATGATTTTCTTAACATACTAAAATTTAATACAACGAATAGCTCAAATTGTTAAATGGAACCTGAACGAGTATCATTTTTCGTTACATAATGAACCAAACATGAGAGCATTTTGACTCCTCTGCTCTCTCCCATTCTAAACTGGTTACAGCCCCTAGCAACGTTGACAGAGAATTTGAACGAGCATCTTGACTACTCTCCTCTCTCCCATTCTAAACAGGTTACAGCCCCTAGCAACGTTGACAAATGACAAACATATAATGCTAGTATTACTTTAGGAAAGTAATGAACACTTCTATCAATTAATTAGAAGAAAAACAGAGGTTGGAGAAGTAAGAGTTGTTATGGATTGGCCTTGACCAGCCTGTCAAGCTGTGATACTGCATCTACCTGCGGATAGAGGACAAATTAACAGAAATAATTCAGAATCAAGAGACAAAACAGAGGTTTTAAAATGTTAATTACCTTAACTAATCTACAGTAATATCTAAGGACAGAGAAAGAAAATTGCAAGGGCAAATCTACTATGGTTTATGGCCCATTTTTAGGCTTCCAAAATCCCAAGGACTAGGCAGTAATCAGTGATTCAGTACCAATAAAACAGTCGGCAGGTGTTATTGTATTGTAGAACAAAGAGGAAACACCTTCACACTACGTTCATATTTGAATGAGAGATATTTGAAGATTTTCGTCTTTATATGTTACAAAAATGGGAAATCTATATGATAGCTTGGTTTCCTTTTGGCTTCCGTCGATAAGGATCTTGTGGACAAATAGATCAATACAACATGGTACTATTGACCCATATAGATGTCCAACTCAGTTTTAGGGTTAATATATACGGAACTTTGTCCCGATTTTAATTGGACTCCTCATAAGTGAGCGGAAATATTAGCCCCAAAGATTAGTCTTGGTGTGCGAAAACTAGCCTGAACTTGAGTTATTAAAAGATAGATGTCGGACTCAGCTTGTAAATACTAATAAGCATAGATAACAAGTAATAGGATAACATGGGAGTGGGGGCTAAGATATGATTTTTTCTGTTCTTTTGACACGGTCCACATGGATTTCCCCTTCCCCTATTGATCCTCCTTAATTGGGTCCTTTTTACTTCCATTTTAGCAAACACCATTCAAATTTTTCTATTACAATTTGGCCAAATACCAGAAAATCTCTGCACGTGGCCTTCAAGAAATAAACTCCAATGGCAAGCTATGGTTACCATGGATCACTGGTGTACGAGCTACTTTTTCATAAAGAGAAGCCAAATTTTGTAACATAAATATTCAGGGGTTCAGGTGAACCATCTATGCTATATTAAGGTCTCATGTCATGTAGTGGAAATTGAGGAATTTTGAATCGAGTAATTCGGTTGTTGAGTATAATGAACCCTCTAGAGAGTTAAACTTGCCCGTCGGGCCATTATTTTTACTTGTGCAAAAACTACAAGAGGACACTTTTACCCCATCAAATCCTGCTTGTTGGCTTTTATCTCTCCAACCAGCACTCTTTGTTTAAAGTTCTCACATTGAGAGATTATAGGGTACAGGAAGAGTTTCTCCAAAAATGTCCAGGAAAAAGAAATGAATAGTTTCTAGGACGTTTTCGAAGAAACTTTTCTTGTATGCCAACAATTTTATTTTCCATTTTATATCAACAGGCATGTCAAGTGTGATTTGTTTTTCAGATGAAAAAAGTATCTAGAAATATTGAAGCTCTTATATGACACTGCAGAGCGGAATTTTTGGAGCCATCCTGTTAAATGTTGTCGAACCACTAGCATTTTGGACTAATAAACCAGAGTGCTCGGACGAATTTACACACACCTCAACTAATTATCTGGAAAACCAACTCCACCAAGCTTGCAAAAGTCATGAATTCGGTCTCAGTTGGAATGAGAGGTCATTCAGCATACATTCATTCATAAAATGATAAGTGTACAACAAAAAGTCTCCAACACACTCACATAGTGTGTAGAGCCCACACACACTTGAGTGTGAAATGTGAGCCTTCATAAATTGTCACAAACCCTATTCAACGTACTGAGAGTCCACAATCAAGACGTATGGGAAGGTTAGCAACTCGATGAAACAGCAAAAATCTTCCCCAGTCCCAGACAAAGATAAAAGGTGGTCCACCAAACGGTACCACACCTCATATAGTAGTCAATCCCACGGTAAAAGCCTTTAGGCGTGGCATCTAAAATAGAGTAGTTAACTTTCTTTGGTCATCTCTCTGCAATAAGCATTCTTTATAGAGAAATCTAATATTGGCCTGACTGATCCTACACTTCATGCCCTAAAATGGTGAGGAGCAGGGGTCTGAGTCTTCTTAGAAAACTCACCAACACACCCTCCCTGAGGATCTTGGAACGATATGAATTACAAAAGCAAACGCACAAGAGAAAATCGAAAGCAAGACACAAAATATATGAGATTCAACAACGTGCCCACTCCTAGGAGATAAATCAGTTCACTACTGATTAGTGTAAAATACCTCCGAGTTCTCTCTCAAGAGTAACAACAGCCTCTCTCTCTATGTATTATGAGGCCTTAACCCTAAAAAATGATTTAGGATGTGTTTATAGGTTCTGTCCGTTCTAGATCTCTTATATTTCCTCTTTCGCGAATCACTAGACCGATACTTTGCGTAAGCCGGCCTGAATCGTTGCAGAAGCATGCTTCTTTCCAACTCACCAGTCCGGCTGCTAGATCGACTCCTGACTAAATCAAGATTCACACTTAACACACTTGGACCAACACACTCTCCCTACGGATCTTGGAAAGCTATGAATTACAAAAGCAAACGTACAAGAGAAAATCGAAACGTAAGAGGAAAGCAAGACACAAAATATATGAGATTCGACAACGTGCCCACTCCTTGAAACCAAAACACAAAATATTCGACAACATGCTCACTCCTCGGAGCCACATCAGGTCACTATTGATTGACCTCCAAGTTCTCTCTCAAGAGTAACAACAACCTCTCTCTCAATATTACGACGCATTACCCCTAAAAAATGATTTAGGATGTGTTTACAGGTTATGTCCGTGTTTAGATCTCTTTTAACTCTTTCGCGAATCACGAGACCGGCACTCTGCATAAGCCGGCCTGAATCCTTGCAGATGCATGCTTCTGTCCAACTCGTCGGTCCGGCACTCGGCCGAAGTCAGACCGTTTCCTGACTAAATCAGGATTAACCCTTAACACCCTTGGACCATGGGTTATAGAAAATAGGACACAAACAGCATCACCTAAGTAGAAACTATGACCTTCGACTCTTATATTGCTGTGTTCCAAACTTCCAATGACATATATGCGTCTTAATCAGTGCTTCATCTTTTTCTGAGCTTTTGGGAAAAGATGCATGTGCTTCCGCATGCAACTATGAAATTTACTTTGTACCAATAAAGCATTAGAGCACCACATGTCTTTTTAAATTTAAAGCAAAAACAAAAAGTAAAGAACAGCCATCTTCTCCTCCATGAACTGTAGCTCTCGGTCTCAGTAAAAGAGTAAAAAAATAATTTAGCCATCAGGACTAGAGTTGTCGAAATTATGTGTATTGCAAGTTGACGTAATCCTTAATTAATCTGTTGTAATTTCAAACTTAATTAAGATTTTGTCACTTATGCGCAAGTTTGATCAATTTCTAAATTTCAACATGTAATTAATTTTTTAGGCTCAAACATTCGTTAACCAATGTATTGCAAGGTAATGGAAGCACAAGAAGTAGAACCAGAAAAATAAATGGTATGCGGAATCCCTTACAAAAATTAGGTTTTAATGGGATGCGTTCTCTCCCTCTCTCCCTAAAATTTTTGAGGGAGCAGGTAGCATAAAAAATGTTTAATAGGTCACGCATACTATAAGAGACCAATCCCACTCTCTACCAGCTAATAAAGATTTTGATCGGGTCACTACTCGTGCGTTTCATTTTTCAAACTCACGAGGGAATTTTTTTTTAGAGAAACTGGCCAAAAGCCCTGCCACGCCAAGTTCCTGGGCGTGGAAGTCCATACTAAAACTGGAGAGAGAGAGAGAGAGAGAGAGAGAGAGAGAGAGAGAGATTGGTTTTTGTAATCTCCAATTCATCACTTGCGTCCAAGAATAGTTACTTTTCTTAGGAAATTACTATTTGGAGGAAAATATAGAAATCATGCACAAAATCAGTGGCAGTGGGTTCTACCTTGCTGTACGCAACTAGCAGGAAATTTAATTCCTCTAGCACCACCACCAACCGGTTGGACCACATGCATTAACACAGTCCGATTGTGTGACATGGTGAGAGACAGAGAGAGAGAGAGGGATGGTGATAGAATTTGATGTATGGATCTCCTGTTAAAACTAGTGAAGTATATGACCTGAATAGATGAGCTACAATTTGCAAATGAGCTTTTAGGAAGAAAATCACCAGGAACATCAACGGCACTGCTGTGCAGCCACCGTGTTGTGCACATCCAGCCCGTCCGTTGCCCGGATGGACGGCCCAAATTCCATCTCGCATTGCACGACAATGAATGGTTCGGATGCGAAGGAACCGGGATGAAATCTGGGTCGTCCATCTGGACAACATATTCAATTCTTCAAATTGCATCATGTACATTCAACATTAGTCAACCTTAACCAGATTTAGGAATATGTGAGAGAGATTGAGTCTCACATTGAATAAATGGAAAAAACTTAAGACTTTAATATACAATTGGGTGGCTAATTACTTACACATCTTAGCCTTTATGGGACATTGAATGTATATAGGGTCCATGAGATGTGGTGGATTAGACTCCCAACGTAGGGCCTATGCACACAAGGGAAGTGGTATCAGGCAGATTCTCCTGGAAGCATCGGCGGTCGTGGACTTGCACAAAGACTCTCAATGGAGCATGAAAATCCATTAACTCTCGATGGAGCATGAAAAATCCTTGTGCATGAGGCAAGTGGCCGACACCAAGGTGGTTGTCGTGGAGTCTAATGACTCTCGATGGAGTGGGTGCAGTAAATAAAACCGGGTCCGGACATTGTGTTAGAAAATGGTAATAGATCAGGAATTAAGGGCATCCACAGTGGGCTCTGAAAATAGCTCCTAAAATTTAGCAAGTCATTTGATCAATTATAGTTTTCAATGGGCTCCCAATACAAACTTCCAAGGGTGGCTCCTAACCTATTAGCTAAATTAAGGTAGCCTTGTTGCTAGCTCCAAGTGGGACCCAAACCCTTTTAATCTTTTTTTAATATAGAATTTTCAAAAGATAAATGATTTTGTTTGAAAATAGAGAATGCTCATGCTAGCTCATTGAGTGCACATATGCTCTCTACTTTTAGCAAGTTCTAGGAGTGAAAAATGGACCCCAATTAGGCTTATGTGTACACCTTAGGAGTTAACTTATGAGCTATTTTTAGGGAGCCCATTGTAGATACCCTAAGTCGATCAAAAAAATAAAAATAAAAAAAGATCAAGAATTAAGGGGAAATCAAATGGATCAAATCAAGGGGGAGCTAGGCCAAATGCAAATGCACGGTTCACTCCTGCGGGGGAGATTCTTAGGAACATGTATGAGAGAGTAAGTCCCACATTGGATAAACATAGGCAAAAAAATGTTGAACCTTAATATACAATTGGGTGCCTCAACGCTTACAAGTAAATATGAGTCTTCCAATGTATTAGTTCCATGTGATCTGGTGGACTCCGTGGATACTCCCTAATGGAGGGCCTACACACACATGTAAAAATCCGTAGGCTAATTAGACTCCCAACAATTACCAGAACATGTATGGGCAAATGCAATGACCCAGACGTCAGTTCAAAAGAAATAAAAATGCATGACCCAGATACAACTTGCTACTTCCAAGCTTACTCACCCTCGATTTTGATCACATTGCATAACATAAATTACACCTCTAGAAGTCTATCCATACTACTTACCAGATTAATGTATACGCTTGTGATTGTGGGCATGCGTGTTTACATGCCATGGGTGAAATATATCCAGTTATATAGCCTCAAAATCGAATAGAGAACCAAGATATCCAGTGCAGTCAAATGCACACATTTGATAGGGAACAGTGCAGGAATTACAACCGCACGGTGCATAAGAACATGTACAATCTTCCCAAATTTCCAAGACGAAAGTGAAATATTTGCACGGCAGGCCTATATACTCAGGGAATACAAAATATCCAAACAAGATTCAAAAAGCTTCTAGGTTCAGAGAAACAACCGAATCATCTTCTATTCTTCTTGATGCCAAATGAAGAAAGAATTCAGACAAAACTGAAAATGACTCTAAAAAGTGAACAGAGTATGAAACATTATCACATTGCCCGTGCCCAAAAGATCAATAAACTAATTACTTCTATGTAACAAGACTTTTCTAGTTAGCTGAGTACGCTTTGTAGGTGACAACAGTTCAGATGCACCCAACACATCTGACTGGAACCACTGGACACAACATGCATTTCTGTTGATTCAAGCTCATTATGTTATTTTCACATGAAAAGTGCCCATACTTTACGTTTCATAAGAATTAAGAAAACCATATTGAAAAACTTAAACCAAATTTGCACACATCCTAGAGTCCTTGATGCGGAGCGTTTTACATGAATCTACAGGTTAACATCCATGTATCAAACAGGTACCAGCGTCCATGCAGAACGACAGTGCATGGAATCAACATATACAGGAAATATAAGTGCACAAGGCCAAACCACACAGAACATATTTTATGTGCACCTTTCTGAGCAATTCTCTATGGGTGTTAACTTTTCTATTTCTACAAATAGTTGTTTTCCAAATGAAGAACATGGAAACAGGCAGGTGAAACTGAGATATGGAGCATGCCCTAGACAGGGGCGGTACTAAGGGGGTGCAAGGGGGGACCCGGCCTCTGCACAACCCCAAGTATCCTCACGTATTATACTAGTTTTTCAGGTTAATTAAGAAAAATTCTATGGGATTGGCCCCTGCAAGTCCCTTGAGCGAAAAAAAAAAAAAAATCTTAAAATTTCTATGTGTGGTGTAAAAACTCCTAAAATTTTAAGTTATCAATCATTTTTTAGGTTGCTTTTATAAAATTTAATGGTGGCTATGCACAGGCACACTATCGTCTTTTATTCGGACCTCGCAAGTAGTGACAAATGCTTACAAGATATATATTTTTTATGAATATGAAAATACACTTGATTCGGCCCCTGCTTGACTCCAATTTTGCGTCCGCCACTGGCCCAGACCTCCTACAGTCACTAGGGGTGAAATCGGTTCGGTTTCGGTCGGTTCGGGGTGAATGTTGCACGGACCGATTCGGTTCGGGGTAGGATTTGTCTGAACCGATCCCGACCGATTTTCCTGAGGGACCGATTCGGTTCGGGGTGTTTCGGTTCGGTCGGGGTTTTCGGGGAAATCAGTTCAAGCTCATGAACACAATAAAAGTCTTCAACTTATATAGCTACAAAAGGGGCAAATCACAAAGAAAAATCAAATTTCAGAAGCTTAAACATATGAGGTCCAGATTTTGAGGTCCAGAATTTCTGAAGCTTAAACATTTCAGAAGCTTAAAAATCGAATTTCGAATTTCATACAGATCCAGATTTTGATTTCCACAATCATTGTGTAACATCATTATCAGAGAGATAAGAGATCAGAGAGTAATACCGAAGTTACACCTTTTTCCTTCCCCAATCTGATTTCCGGTTACCTTGGTCGCTGCCAAACTCCGATGCCGGAGTAGGTGGTGCCGAGATCTATGGTGGGAGTAGATGTCGAGTAGAGTAGAGTAGAGGTCGAGATCTATGGTGGGAGTAGAGAAATCCGAGATTCATGATGGGAGAGGGAGAAGAGAAGAAGAGAGGGAGAAGAAGAGAGAAGAGAGTGGGGCGTACAAAGACTGGTCTGATGGGAGAGAAGTAAGTTTACGGTTTTGCTTTTATACTTCATAGATGGACGGTGTAGATCAAGTAAATGAACGGTATTGATTAGTTTCGGTTCGGCCTTAATTCCCCTAAACCGAGACCGAACCGATAATATATTTCGGTTTTTTCAGTCGGTTTTTTTGGTTTTTTTAAAGCATGGACCGACCGAAAACCGGCCCGAAATTTCGGTTTTCAGTTCGGTTCGGGTCCTGCCGGTTTTTTTTCCAACCCTAACAGTCACACCCTGGTTCAATGGCAGAAAATGTTTGTTTTCTCAGGGTTAGTCTGCTGTTGAAATATTCAAGTTATCTATTCGGCATGAATGGCACTTCCAAGTTCTGATTATTAAACTATTTGCCAGACGAGCTGTAATGGAGTAATATTGTCCATGGGTGTTACTTTGGTTCAGGTAATGTTAGTGACTGTGGTTCCAGTGCAAGGTTATTCTTCTCAGCCTATCCATTGAAGTTACTATCCACAGCCAAAAGACCCTGTTTATACCCTAAACTCCAGCCTGACGAATATTATTCATTAGTCAGCCCAAACTCCTACACAATTCTTTGGTTTCATTTACCAATCAAAACAATCGAGTAGTTCCTTTCTAAATCTTCCAGCAACCAAATCCATGAAATTTCTGCACCTTGACACACTTCAAAGAAAATGTCACACTCTTTCAGTTTGTAAATCCTTCAACCTCTAGCTTTAAAAAGCACCGTTCTCTGTTTCCTAGAGCTATTCTTCACAATCTGGCATCCTTTCTTAGTCAGGAACGTAGGATATTCTCTATTACTCGCATGGTTGTACAGCGTTTCCAAGTACATCCAACAAACTCTAGCCTCAACTGCTTCACTCTCTCTCTCTCTCTCTCACTCGCATACATCCAACAAAATCTAGCCTCAACTGCTCTCTCTCTCTCTCTCTCTCTCTCTCCTCTACGGCTGCCTCTTATCTTTCCAACTCTCCATTTCAGGTGGCCTGGCGTTATCTTAGTGCCTACCATGATTCCAAAAGGGTCAATGGTTTCACATGTAATCAAGTATCATCCAGCTTATACTCCACTAGGGCATTGTGACCGACTGACCTTAGCTCTATATAGCGCCCAAGGGAGGTATGCCTTCTTAGAGTGTTTCTCACGTGATCAAACTCGCATTACTCTACATTCACTATCCACAACATCATCCATTTCAATACTCTAACCAAAGTCACATTCCTCAACGTTTACTGTCCACAAAACAATAATTTCAAGACAACACGTTGCAGAGACTTGAACATTGTAAAAATAAGAAACTTCAATATTGTAACAATAAAGACAGATAGCCCGCAGATTAAACTGGTAACCAAAGCCAGATTATGGCCTTTAGAACATGCATTTTACAGTTTCAAAGTCCAACCAAGAAGCTTTGTGCAATTCAGGTGTATATGAAGATCACTAAAAAGGACATTATCCGAAGTGGGCACAAAATATTGTTAATCAAACAAACTACTCAATTCACATAAATATATGACAAGTTATGAAAGCATACTGAAGGCTCAAGTACAACATGCACAGGACATCAACGATTTATGAAGAGAATAATAATGTCAAAAAAAGCAAGCCTTGATGGCCTATACTAAAGGTTAGGCTTCCACCTCAACCCCCAATTTGACCACAAACTAGAGACTTCTGTAGAATAACTCACAATTCAAACTCATCTTCAAGTTTCAATGCTTCAGCTGCAGCTTCCTCCTCTTCATCATCAACTACAAAATACGGATTGTGTGCCTCAGGCTTGAACTTATAACCCGTATACACATAGAAAGCCAGCGTTGCCAATTCTCCTGCCACCACAGTGGTCCAAAGATACCTATAAGATGTAATCGTCTCCAACGCATACACCACGACCCGAGTGAAATAGATGTAGCAAATAACGAAAACATAGTACTGACGGAACAGAGTCAGTTTCATCAAATTCACAGCCGCTTTCCCATCCGTCCGAGCGGCCTCTCGCAAATTCTTAATCGACCACACGATAGGGAACAAAACAGCGCAGCAGCAAAGAACATCGACTAACAAAAACACTTGCTTCCAAGTAACCCAATCCTGCCCGTACGGTCCTGACTCGTCAATCGCAACCTGAGCAATATTAGCAACAACCTGAAGCGGAATCACAATCATCAAAACCTTCTTTTCCTTGTCCTGTAAATACGGCTTCAAGAACGACCACCCAGTCCCAATCAACACAATCAACGTAAACAAAGTAATCCCTTTCAAAAAGCTGAATATGTAAAACAACACATCCCAACCGTGTGCACTACCCGTTCTCTTAATATAAGACTTGTCCTCAGCCTCGCACAGTAAATTCAACGCTTTTAATACCGCGACAGCCAGCATAAAGAAATGAATTCCATAAACAGTCAATCGCTTCTTGTACAGGACATATATCCAAACACCAGCTAAACAGAAATACGTAAGCGAGAACAGAAAGTAAACCCTAGGCAGAATAGTCCTACCAGCGGATAAGTAATCACGGCTGTTAGATTTACCGTCGAGATTGTACATGGCGGATCGGACGTTCATGGAGATCTTGAGCTGAGGGAGGCAGTTGGCGAAGACAAGGGAGTACTGATCGGCGTCGTCGTGGAGGTACAGGGAATTAAAACTGGTGGCGCCGTTAGTGAGGGAGTCGAAGGTGTAGACGGGTTTGATGAGGTTGGATTGGAGGGCGCAGGTGATCTGGGCGTCTTCGATTTGTTGAAGGACGTGAAACCATGAGTCACGGGTGCAGAGGAAGAAGCCGAGTTTGGAGAGGTCGAGATTGTTGTCGTTGGAGAGGGAGAGTTTGGTGACGTTGAGTTCGAGGCGCCCACGGTGGGTGAAGCCGAACTCGTCGAGGGGGATAATGGGGCGGTCGTCGGATCGGATCTCGGAGAAACGGATCTCGGCTGAGACTACAGAGAGTGAGAGAGAAAGGGAGAGGAAGAAGAGAAGAGAGGAAGAGAACGCCATGAATAATGAGGTCAGATTTGAGTTCTGACTTCTGAGAGAGAGAAAGAGAGCGAGAGAGAGAGAGAAGGATGAGAATTACGTAGGAGTATATCTCTTCTCTTTTTTTGTTGCAGATTGCTCTGCGTCCCCCCCCACCCCCCCCTGACACGCGCCCCCCCCCCCCGGCCCCACCCATTTGACCCTTTTACCCCCCTCTCTCTTCCTATATTATATTAATTAATTATTTCTTTTATTATTTATTTCTTTTATTAATTATTTCTTTTATTATTTATTTCTTTTATTTAGTTTTTTTATTTAATTCATTTCTTTTATTTAATAATTTATTAATATATTTTTTCTATTAGTAATATTAAATTATTTCTTTTATTTGGTTAACTAATTTCTTTATATTAATTCATTTAATTATCTAATTCATTTATTTTGTTTTATTTAGTTTTTTTTAATTAATTCATTTCTTTTATTTAAATATTTATTTATATCTTTTATTAATATCTTTTTTCTATTATTAATATTAATTTATTTCTTTATTTCTTTTATTTGGTTACTAATTTCTTTATATTAATTCATTTAATTATTTAATTCATTTATTTTGTTTTATATAGTTTTTTATTTAATTCATTTAAATATTTATTTATATCTTTTATTAATATATTTTTTCTCTTCTATCTTTTTAGAAATCTCTAATATGTTATTTCTCTTTTTTAATTATTTAATATCTTATTTTTCTAATATCTAATAAATCTTCTCGTTCTTTATATATATTTTTATAATATGCTCTAATATCTTCTTCTTTTTTTTCTCTTTTATTTATTAAATATTGTTTATTTACTTCATTTTTAAATTACTTTATTTCTCATTTACTTGATTACTTTGATCCTGGCCCCCCCAATGCATTACCACGTGTTCCTTATCAGACCTATCTTTGATCTTGGCCCCCCCAATGCCTTACCACGTGTTCCTTATCAGACCTATCTTTGATCCTGCCCCCCCCCCAATGCCTTACCACGTGTTCCTTATCAGACCTATCTTTGATCCTGGCCCCCCCAATGCCTTACCACGTGTTCCTTATCAGACCTATCTTTGATCCTGGCCCCCCCAATGCCTTACCACGTGTTCCTTATCAGACCTATCTTTGATCTTGGCCCCCCCAATGCCTTACCACGTGTTCCTTATCAGACCTATCTTTGATCTTGGCCCCCCCAATGCCTTACCACGTGTTCCTTATCAGACCTATCTTTGATCTTGGCCCCCCCAATGCCTTATCTATTTATATTACTCATTCTTCTACTACTTCACACGTTCTCTTCTTAATTCTCCCACTACTTCATACATACATTCACAGAACATCTCCCAATATTTTTCTTTCTTTTTTCGTAATTCATCGAAGAACATTATGGATGGCTACTACGATCCAGATGGTTGGTCATTTGAGAATGATGTGCCAAGTCAGGAGAGCATCTCCTACAGCAGTCGCGACTATACACCCGAATTTAGCACTGACCAGGTTAGTTATTTCGTTGTTGTTATGCATATTCGTCGGTTATTTTGACTGAGATAAAATATGGTACGACTGAATAATGTTTTACTTATACATTTTCGTTGTTTATTTTTTTTATAGATATTTGAAAGTAGAGAAGATATGTTAGCTTGGGCGAAGAGAGTTGGTCTCGAAAACGGTATTGTGGTAGTTATTAATAAATCTGCTAATTTAAAAGGCGGCAAGCTGCCGAAATGCATTCTTGGTTGTGAGAGAGGAGGACAGTATAGACCGCACCGTGGGGTAGAAGGGCAAATCTTGAATAGAAATACTGGGACTAAAAAATGTGACTGTCCATTTGCGTTGCGAGGTATACCAATACCTCCAGACGGTGCCAAGTGGGGTTTAAGAGTTTCTTGTGGGCTCCATAACCATGAACCAGCAGAAAATATTGAGGGTCACGAGTACCCATCAAGGCTAAAACCAATGGAGAAACAATTTGTGGTCGAGATGGCCAACAGCACCGCACCTCGTGAAATTCTTAGTATTTTGAAGAAAAAAGATTCGTCAAACACTACAGGAATTAAAAGCATTTACAACGCTATCTTGAGAAACAAGGAAGCCAAACGGGGCGGTCTAACTGAAACTCAATATGTCTTAGACCAATTAATTGAGAAAGGATACCTCCATGACTTTAGGACAAATCAAGAGACCAACGAAATCACAGATATTGTTTGGGTTCATCCTACAAGTCTAGAGCTATCTGTCAACTTTTCATCCGTGTTGGTAATTGATGCCACATACAAAACGAATGAGTATCGGAAACCACTATTGGAGGTTGTGGGTATGACATCCACAAATAAAACCTACTCGCTTATGTTCGCATATCTTAATAATGAGAGGGAAGATACATGTACCTGGGCCTTGAATACCTTAAAGAATTGGATGGTTGGAAATGGGGCATCGTTGCCATTGGTGTTTGTTACAGATCGTGATTTGGCACTTATTAACGCCATTGAAGCGTGTTTCCCCATGGCACGTCACATCCTTTGCATTTGGCACATAAATCAGTGCGTAATGAAGAACTGCAGCGCTGTGCTTGGTTCGTTCTTTCCAGACTTTTGCGATTCATGGCAGACCCTTATTCATTCACCGAGCACTTCGTCTTACCAACAGAAGTGGGTTGCCATGTGCGAGAAGTATAGCCAATATCCGCGTGTCATATCTTATCTTGCGGATACATGGTTAAGGCCGTACAAAGAGCGATTTATTACAGCATGGACAGATACATGTATGCACCTCGGAAGCAATTCAAGCCAAAGGTATAGTGACTTTATAACTTGACGAGTTAAATTTTCTGCATTATATTGTACTACACTAGTAAACTTTCCTATTTTAAACAAAGTGTATTATTCTATTACAGGGCCGAGTCTGCACATGCGAGGCTAAAGAAATATTTGGGGGGTACCACCATGTCATCGCTCCAAACATCTTTTGAGGGCATAGAGAATATGTTGGTAAATCAATTTGGGAAAATTAAGAAGTCATTCGAGAAATCTATCAACATTCCACGCCACATACATTTACGTGACGCCATTTTTGATGAAATAAGGTGTCGCATTTCATTGTATGCAATGGAGTTGATCGATGGTCCGCTAGAATCCGCCGCAGATGCCTACCCCCTCCCAAGCGGCAGTTGCGGTTGTTCGATTAAAACATCACACGGGTTGCCATGCATGCACGATCTGAGGGATTACCGTACCATGGGCATTCCGATTCCGCTATCCAGTATCCACGTTCATTGGAGTAGGCTCTCTATGCAAGCGGACGGGTTTAATGCCGAGGGAGAACAACCCGACGAGACATCTCGTGTGGTTGACATATTGCAAGGGATGGATCCATGTATGCGAAAGCATATGATAGGCAGGTTTGTTGATATGGCAGATCCATCTAACAGCAGTGTTCGAGGGCCATCGTATAATACAGAACACAAAGGTCGACCTGCCGGAAAAGCTGAGCAGAGTGGAAAACGGATACCTTCTTGCACAGAAAAATCTACTTCAACATCCAGAGGGAGAGGGAAAGGGAAAGGGAAAGCGATAAATGCAGGAAGGGAGACAGCAGATAGGGAGAGGGAGCACAACCACTACATTCAGCATTTACCTTGGCAATTTCAGCAGTATATGTCCCACACTGTAGACGTCAAAGCTGATGGTCATTGTGGATTCAGGGCGATAGCCGCGCAAATCTATGACAGTGAGGAGGGCTGGGCTCAAGTACGACATGATCTTATCGAAGAAATTATTCAGAATAGATATCTCTACAATGCGGTTTATCTAGAAGAAAATAGGGCAGATGAGATACTAGAGTCACTGAGATGTTGGATGCCTACAGCTCCATATACAAAATGGATGGACTGTATGAGTTTGGGGGTAGTCATCGCATCACGGTACAACATTGTACTACACACATTTGACGCGAATGTTGGAGGTTGTTTTACTCACTTGCCCTTGAGATCCCGTCCAGTTCCAGTCCGACAGCGCAATGAAATAGCTATTGCCCGTATTAACAGTCACTTTGTACAACTTTTTTTGCGCCCCAATCACCCTGTACCACCCATCCCAATGTGGTGGTGGAATAATGCATCGATTGAAGCTAAAGGATGGGCTTTAAGTTATGCCACACGTCTTGATTCGTGGTTCGAGGTACTGGATGTCGTGCCGGGACCACCACAATTTGGAGGCAATATTGATTAGGGCTGACCACTTGTCAACGTGATTGTAATATTTATTCACTTTAAAACGTGATTGTAATATTATTATTCACTTTTAGAAGTTTTTTATTTATTATTCATTGTTAGGACAACTTAATTAACTAATTAAAATAATATAAAGTTTCTAAACATAAACTGAAATTTAAATGCAAATTTAAGAAAATAATTTACTTGCAAATGTACTTTGAATAAACCAAATTAAATGAGTAATTAAATAAATAAAATTGAATAAACCAAAAAAGAAAAAAAAGAAGACAGAAAAAAAAAAGAAAAAAAAGAAGACAAAAAAAAAAAAGAAAAAAACCGTGAGGTGGGGGGGGGGGGGGGGGCGGGGGTATTTTGGGGAGAGGGTGGGGTGGGGCCGGGGGACAAGGGTGTCAGGGGGGGTGCGGAGCACCTCTCGGGCTGAAACCATTGACCACTGCATGCAGATTT
>OY978224.1:565600-662366 GCA_963854785.1 Vaccinium vitis-idaea
TGTTTTGGAAACTAGCAGAGTGAGGGATGAAGCTAATGAATGAATTGATTTGGAATGTGATAAAGGTGAGAATGTAGAGTAAGGTTAAAGGCTTCTTCCTCTTTTCTTGAGGCAGCAGGTAAAGAGGCCGGGAAATGGAGGATTAGTGGAGTAGTAGTACTTTACTCAGATACCCACAATTTGGTTGAGAGATGAGCCGTCCCACTCCATTTCCATTTGCTTGAAGTGCCCTCCAACGTTGTGTCCGTTTAATGCGTGCGCATAATAGAAAAAAATAGTACTATAAGATAGTAGTCGTAATTTTTTTATCCGTGCATCGAATATTGATGACTATTGGAAATTCTTGATTTATTCTAGCCGATCTCAATTAAGTTTTCATTATGCTCACTTTTCTAGATTGTGTTTATACTTTATATCATCTTGACGTGTGATTTACCTCTTTTTTTTTTTATCCTTCTACTATATATAATACACATAAATATTTGTGTGTTTCCTAACTTAGTGGGATTGAATTAATATTTTTACCTTTAATTAGGGAATTCAAAAGGTGAGAGTGATCTTCTCTCTATATTTTTAAGGGATGGCATCCTAACTTCAAAAAATGGTACTCCCTCTGTCCATTTTAAATGTCTCTTATGTAAAGTCGTGCTATTTTGACTTTAAAAGAAAACATATTTCTAGAATTTTTTTTTTCAAAAATTTTTACACCATTCAAAAACTTGCACAGTCTATCGTTGGGGACATTTAAATTGGAACGGAGGGATTATGATATAATGTTGTTTCCATATCATCAATTTCTCATCGCTTTATATATACGAAAATGATACTCCCTCCGTCCTTTTTTAAGTGTTGAAATTTTTATTTTGGATTGTCCCTTAATACGTGCGTGTTTTGAAAAGTTAATGGGTAAAAGTTTGTAGAATTATCATTTTGCCCTTTTGAAAATTTAATGGGTAAAGGTGGAGGACAATTTTGGAAAGTGGAGGTTAAAGTTGATGTCGAAGTGAAAAAGTTGATGTGAAAGGTGTAATAATAATATTTTTTTAATAGATTAGATTTACGAAGTAACACATTTAAAAGGGACGGAGGGGTATCAATTTGTTACATGAAAATATAGAAATCGCTTAATATTAGGAACAATACAATGAACATGGTAAATTTAGTACATCATATGTTAAAAATATCAACCAATGTGGTTAATTTATTACACCAAATATGATTCTCGTAAACGTAATAGTGTAAATTGAAAATTCAACAAACATGACAAATTTATTACATACATATAAAGCTGGTAATTTTGATACTCAATATGTAGATCAATCCACCAATGTAGTTCTCTTATGAGAAAGGCATATAACCGATTGTCTTCTCATCAACTTTTGATTCTTTTCGTCTCAACCTAGCTCCCCGTTTTACATTGCTAGGCATAAATTCTTTAAATTCAATGAATTATGTACTCAAAACTACCATGTTCATCATGAATTATTTATGCAAATTAAACAGGAAAATTTAGGCTCAACAATGACACCCATTTCATGACTAATTCCTCCAAATCTACCATGAATTCTCATGACATATTTTGGTACAAAAATAAATCATACCACGTTAACCATGTTTATCAAGAATTATTTTTGCAAGATTACCATGACCATTGCGGATCTACAAAGAAGTATATTTCTCAAAACAAAAGAATTTAGGAGACCTACGACCAACTTATCATATTAGTCGCAATAATTTATAAAATCCATCCCTACGAAAATTACATCACCAAATTTGTCAATAGTAAATCTTTCTTGAATCAACATGAACTAAACACATATTCAAGATTTCTTAATTAGGAGACCTACGACCAACTTATCATATTAGTCACGATAAATTATAAAATCCATCCCTACGGAAATAAAATCACCAAATTTGCCAATAGTAAATCTTTCATAAATCAACATGAACTAATTAAACACATATTCAAAAAATCTTTCAAGACATGTTTATCAAGAATTCTCATAGTCTACCATGAACTACAAGAATCAACAAGTACAACAATATACTATGAAATATAGTAGTTGCTAATTTCATATACCCTCAACACGAAAAAGAAGAACCATTATGATACACGTGATGGTCCAGATCATGGTTAATTCATGATTACTATTGTGATGGTTCAAATTAAGATAAATTCAAAATCCAATAAATTAACAATTTTTTCCTAGCCACAAATCACAATCAAAGATTTGGAAGCTACATAATTAAATCACCATTCATGCTTAATCCAATAAAAAAAAAAAGGGCACACACCTATTCACATGCACCAATCGATACATTAAAGCATCAATAAATCAAGAAAAATTTGGGGATAGATGGAGGAATTTATGAACTCGGGCCGTGTAGAAATCACCGTTTAGGTTTTTCTGCAGCAATGGAGGATGGTGATGGAGGACAACAATGGAGAACGGCGACGGAGGATGGCAATGGAGGACGGATGGAGGAAGGTTACAATTGATATGTTTGGCTTTTGAACAAAAATGGATCAACATACACGGTGAAAGATTGGAATAAGCAAGCTTTCAATGAATGGCAAGGAAGCTAAATTCAGGTTTCATTCCATAAGGCTCGCGCTTAAGTTAGTAAACTAATTCTTCAACTCAACCTGTCTCCTTTATTGGAAAGTGGAGGTTCACGTTGATGTTATTTTTTTCCTCCTTCACTCTTACTTTTAAAATAACAAAAATCAAAATTGTAAGCATATACGATTAGGGGTTTTGAGATTTTGAGCCTAACTATATTTTTGTGTTGTATGGATGGATTGATTGATTGATTAATTGATGATTTATTGAAATGTAGATAGATAGATAGATAAATAGATAGACGTCAACAAATCAAATTTTCTATCTAAAATGGAGAAGATAAATGCGTTGTGAAGTTTTTCATTCACTGAAGTTCAATCGGATAATTTTTAAACAGATTTAGAGTTTGTGTAGTGTAGCAATGCATGGCGGGGTTGTAGGGCACTCCGAAATCAGCCTTTGAGAAATGATCATCTTGATCCAAAATGGACATTTTATAGAGTTTTTTAAGGACATTATTTTTGTAAGAAATCAATTTGAATGGAGATTGACAGCCAAATGCTGAGATAACATGTGTTTTGAAAAATGAACCAAACCGTAATTAGTATGATTAAAGGAATGAACCAAACCGAACTATAAGACAAACATCACTTGATCATGTTATTATAGATGTCTGATTAACTTTATTTCTGGTATATATAGTCACAGTGCTCCGCAAACTCTGACAAATGATTGGACTAGATCGTGATGATTATATCTCAAAAAGCCATCGCAAGATGCGCTACAAACCTGTAGTGTACATGTTTGCTGCAATATTGGAACCCATGCCGATCTAAAAGATGAGCGTCGCAAATAATCAAAGTAGGCTGCTCAGCGGACTAGTTATAGGCAAGTGAAGTGTTAACTAAATTTTTAGCAGCTTGTACTCCTGAATATGTATAAGACTTTATGCTCAACTCTCGCTAACTACCGGACAAGAAGCACCTCACCCACACGTACCGGAGTGCAAATGAGTGTGCTGATTTTCTAGCTAGTCTTGGAGCGGAACAGAACGAGGATTTGGTGGTTTCCGAGAGACCACCACAGGAAATTCGAGAGTTCATGACAAGGGATAGACTGACTATCCGGCAGATCTTAGATTAGTGCTTTTCGCACCTGCATCTCTAGCTTCTCTTTCTAGCTGTCTTTGAGCTGAATGTTGTTTCTTATTGGTGTTTTCTTTTCTATGATGTACTCTGATCAGGCCTTCTAGTTTTTTAATCCAATTCCGACTTACCAAAAAAAAAAAAAAACTCTCGCTAACTACAACTAAAGTACTAAACCCGGGATTTATAGTTATTGTGAAATGATAAAGGAAGAACATCTTCTTATGACTTTTGGACATGTAAATATTTTGTTTTTGTTAAATGTCACAATCTTATAGTCGTGGATGTCCATTTCTTTCTTATACTATTTAATTTTTTGTGGGCTAACTACTTTGAGGATGTGGTGTTGTCACGAATCACTAGTTTATACGAGGAAAGAAATAGAAAGTGAACATCCAAGCAAAAACATTTTGCTTCAACCTGATTTGTCAATACTCAGTGATGGGATTAAAAAAGATTTAATTCTAGTCAATTGATTTTGAATTTTTGGTAACACGTACCACTTCTGCAAGACTCTTCTCAGTTCTGAGTGAATCAAAACAGTTTATGAGTTTCTCTGGAAGTTCCAATGTTTTGCAACTCTCAGTGAACTCTGTTCTGTTATGTGTTTTTGTTTTGATAGGCTGTAAATCCCAATGTTTTTCCACATTAAATTCTAATGTTTTTTTTCACAATCTTGAAATTCGACACAGAGCTTAATTCGGACATAGTACTAGTTATGCAACGTTTAATTTTCGATATCTACTGCCAGGATTTTTGCGCGCGGGCTGCTTCTCTGATTCCTAGTTGCCGATCGAGTACAGCACAAGGGCTTTCTTATAAGGTTTCTAACGATGTTAGTTGTTACGCTTAAACAATTTCGCACAGATCATGTGCAACAATCCAAATATTACCTGATGCGTGTTGCATCGATCCATGGTACATATATGGTGTTGGGGTGCAGACAACCTTCAGCAGTACCGGGGGTGTGGGGGCGAGAGCTTCCACGGGACACGAGTAATATTTGAGGGACATCGGTGTGTAATTTTGGCTATAGACCCAACTTAATTATTTCGCTGTTAGCTTGTAATTAAGGTAATACGTTTCCAGAGAAAGCAGAGATAGAGAGGCGAGAGAAAACGTAGATCTCAGAGAGATTGCGAGAAGATCGACTTGTACTCTTGATTTCGATTTCATAGTGGACTGGTGTGGCTCCCGTGGTTTTTCCTCGCGTTGAGGTTTTCCACGTATATCTATGTCTCGCTTTCTTTTCCGTTTTTCATTACGCACGATTACTTGTTTTTCTGTTCTGTGATTCATTATTTCCAAGATCCGTAGGTGTGTTGCGGGGTTGCGAAAATCCTAACATATGGTACAGATTTCATCACTAGAAGTGCCTTTCTTTTTTCTTTTTACTAATTTGTTGAAAGTCTTGTCCATACAGACGAATATTAATAGATGAGGATGTGAATCACGTACGTTCCGTATCAAAGTTGAGGCTGGCATTTTCAGTAACAGAGAAAGTGATAAAAGTTGAATTTAATTAGGAGCTGTTATATTAGGTAGGGAGGTGTACATATGGATACTTGTCGACTGATAAATTAGTTAGGTAAGTACATATGGATGCCGATTGACCTTCTTGCATGTCCACACTTACCGATCGATTAATGCAAGTGATGTGAGTGATGGGGAGAGGGAGAAATTTGGGTTGCCGTTTCAGTTTTAGAAAGTCTTCTTTTGGATTTTTAAGATCGAGCAGGTTCATCCGGCCATGAGGCATTTAGAATTAATATTACGAAAGTTATTTTATTTGTCAATACATACGTACGTTTAATTAACTTTGCTAACCAAAAATGGTAAAGCCATCTTTGGTATCAAATTTGACTCCCACACAGGGGTGGAACTAAGTTGTGGGGCGGAGTGGCACGTGCCACCCGCTCTTCTGAAACAAGTAGTACTAATTTAAACGTACTAATGGATTAGGCTCCTATTGTTACTCCAACAACTTGATTTGGAACACAAATGTTGAAAAATTGAGTATTTAAAAGATGAACAATTTGGATCTTAAAGAGAATATCTCAAAGAATTTCATTTAATGACCATTGGAGACTTGAATCAATTCTTTATTTTAGTTTTAACACAAACAAAGTCCCGGACAAAACCTGACACTGCACTTAACGTTTTCTCCATAGTTTTGCTAAAAACAACAATAAGGTAGAGTCCTACCAAAACTACACCGTCTCAGAACCTAAATACTAACTCCGCCATTTCATGCACCCAAATTTGCTTTACCAAATCTGTCACATTATATATCCAAGTCAATCGAGTTTTATCAAAAAAAAAAACAAAAAAACAAGATATATAGGTTTGATTCAATTCATAGAATTTGAATTTACACCAACATTAGTATTTTTGCATTAAACCTGGCTGTATGGTAGAGGAAATATTCTTGCATTTCACGGATGAACCGAAACAAGTACCACCGTCCACCATATGTTACGTACGTACGTATAAGCAATTTATGTGGCGCTACATAATTCATCTTGATACTTGATTCTCTCAATCGCAATAATTTCAAACACTAAACTAATCATGCTGATCATAAAATTAGGAATAATGATACAGACACAACTTTTCAGTCACACTCTACCACACCCTCACTCACATGTGTGATAGAATGTGACTGAAATGATGTGTCTGTATTATTTTTGTAAAATTAAGTGACACTACAAAAGAGTTTGATAAAAATTTGTCCACGTAGCATTTTTTCGATTTAATCTTGAGCCTCTCAATTTTTGGGTATCCCCAACTTCTTTGACTTGCAAGCAAAATTAAGTGATACTATAAGAATGTTGTTTTAAATAATGTGTCTCAAACATAACACTAATAATATGTCTTTATATAGGTTAATGGACTTAGTGACTAAGAAAATAACTTAGGAAAACTTAATGGGTTGAGAAAATGGTCTTACCTTGGGACTTTCCGACTTTAGGAGTTTGTTCTCGCTTAAGTTTTTAGATACTGGTTTTGTTTTCCTTGTCAGCAAAACTTTTGGGGTCACTGAGGGTTATGTCTGGTCGTTAACTCTTGGGCCCCATAATTAGTTAAGGTACGCATGCATAAGCTGACCCAGATGTCCAAAAAAAACATAAATAATAGCCTAGTTTAAATGGGAAACACAATTATAAAATCTAAAAAACGTGGTAAATTGATATTTCCTAGTAATATTGTTCTCTCTCTCTCTCTCTCTCTCTCTCTCTCTCTCGGTAGCTACAGCCATATAATGAGTTGTTTGCAGTTGAGTAGTAAAGGAAAACCATATCCCGATGGGGAAGGCCATGCCATGCATGCACTGAACGCGAGAATGCATGGCAATTCCTGTATGGGAGTCTGTCTTTGCTTTCAATCACAGCATTTTCCCAATGCCGAAGGTTGACTTGATACCTTTCGATGAGTTAAAGCAGCTCATGTCTCGTTTCAGATCGAAACAGTTGAAGGGTTGACCTAGGTTTTACTGATCTCTCGAAATTGCTTCGAGAAATACGAGGATGATTGCTTTCCACTGCATGTCAAAAGTCAAAACTTAATTGTTCAATAACTCTCGTTATTGATTATACTGTCAGCTAAAAAAAAGTTGGTAAGATTGCTTCTAGTTAATTGTAATACTTTGCCTTGTATTGGAACTTAATTGTTGTATATTTCTGCTCTCCAATTATAGGAGTTAAGGGCATTTTCTACCACAAGTATACAAGAGATGTGTCCAGGATCAAAGTACGCAGGGTTTAAACAATCCAAATCGAGTCACGTTTTAAAATATTCAAAGTCTTACGTTAACATTTTTGAAAAACTCGAGCTCGAGCTTGAGCTCAATAAAAATTTGAAGAACTGAGTTTGCCTAGGTTAATTTGATTCAAACTCAAAAATTTTGCGAGCCTTGATAATAAAGAGAAATCTTAACGGTGTACTGATTCTTAAAAGATCTAGCTAGTTTTGATAAGGGTAGCTACATGGTTATGTTCTTCTAGTTCAAAAGTCAATGCCCAAGTCGACGTGCATGCATTTAGAGCTAGCCCAAACTTGATTGGTAATCTCTCTTTGTCGATCACTCTCTCTCTCTCTCTCTCTGTCCAATCCGACAAATCCGACCCTATTGATTCGACCCGCCACCACTTTAAAAGACAAAATAAGAGTTGTTCCACGAAGGATATATACTGTATGGACGTGCTATAGTATCTACAGTAGATAATCTACTGTCTAGGGACGGAGCCAATTAAGGACAGGGGTTACGTGCCCCTGGATTTTTATCACCCCTTTGCTTCTTTTTTTTATTTTCTTTTTATACACTTGCTCAAAAAGAGTTTAAGGAATTGGAAATTTTAGGTATTAGGTTTATTGTCTGCTGCGTTGTTCTGGATTTTAGGTATTATGTTTATTGTCTGCGTGCTATAGTATGTACTATCTAGTTTCGAATATATGCCTAATTTGCCAATTGATAAAATCACATTGTTTTGCCAAATGATAAAATCTTGTTTGATGAAATCTCAACCTAATACATTTTTATCATTTGATGAATGATTTTGATAAAATCTGCGCTAAAATCACTTACTAGCTTTTATCAATTGAGGAATGATTTTGATAAAATCTGGGCTAAAATATGATTTTATCAATTGGCATGATGCAAGCGTACCTAATGGAGAATGTTTGATCATTTGTGTTTAGTATTTCTTTAATACATTTTACTGTGAATTTCTTTTAGTTCATTATGAAAAGGTATTTTTGGTTCCGTCACTGATTACTAATTTCATGTTCGGGATGTAACTATAGACCTTATTAATGCTTGATGTTGCTAATGGACCATGGACCGTTATAAATTAAAAGTTCTCAAAAGTATGCGATGAAGACAACATAGCCAAGTACCTAAACGAATTAAATTCATTAATTAGGGTTCAAAATTGATTTTTACACTCCGTCCGGTTTGCTTTTTGGCATTTTGTAACGGAAGGTTCATACTTCCTCAATCTCATTTTGTAATTGTTTTATAATGTTCAAAAGATCTCATTCAGAATTTTTTAGCTATGTGCAAATAGTAAACATTATTCCCGAAAATGAATTATTTTCAGATATAAAAATGACTCGAAATTCCAAGAGGAACAAAAGTTTAGGGCAGAGTTACACAAGGATTAAGTTAAACTCAATAAATCATACTAGAATTTTGTTTTATTGGCTACTCTACATGTATTCTTAGGGCGCGTACAATCTCATTTTGTTACTCCCTTATCTCATTTCGGGATGTCTTAAAAGTTAAAATGTTTATCCTTATTGAAAAGCCAAAGAATAAAAATTGTTTAGATTTTCAAACTAACCAAAATAGTTTGAAAAGTAAAAATTAAATGACAATAAATGAAATTGAAACCCACTTTTAATGCATGATCCCTTAAAAAAGTTAAAATTTCCGAAAGAAACTAACAAACCAAATGGGACAAACAAGAGTTGGAGTATTTTGATACTACTACTTGTGTATTTGCATCTGACAGATTTTGGGTGTTGATTTAGCACACAATAAATAATTAGGAGTAAGCAGGACCATCAAATCAGCCTTTAAAGAAGATTTCGATGATCTGTGGGGAGTGTTCCGTTACGACGAAAATTAAAATAGTCGTACGTTACTATAAATTTGGCAGGTAATGCAACTACTCAATTGTTCAGAACATTAATCGCATATTAACGGACTTTTTCATAGGGAAAATTCTAAAATCAGTCTACACGACTGTCGTTAAGATTTAAAACATGTAATAAAATATGTAAAAAGTGTGTAAAAAAATATAAAAATGTATTAAAATGTGTAAAAAGTATAGAAGTGAGTATTTTTTGTCTTTTTATTTGCTTATTGTCAGCTCACTAAACTGACAATAGAATGACTTTTGCCACATTTTTTGCGCTTCTAAATTCAAATCACATCCATTAGTAGACCTCAGTTTCACAACACTGAAGTTCAGTTTGGGGGTTTTACACCTCCGAATTAGCTGAGAAATTAAGGCCGAAAACGTGATTAGAGTCATAGAGTTCATTAGGTTCTTCTATTGTTGATCTCTTTGACGTGAGCGAAAGTAATACTCCCTCCAAAAAAGAGACCCACACAACTACCAATTCCTACACAATACTCTCATATAAGGGAGGGTCTCACACGTATGCTCCACATGTGGGCCCAACTCCTATGCGAGAGTATTATGTGAGAGTGGTTGTTTGTAGCATTGTTTGTTCCGTAAAGTTAGTCCCCTACGAAATTACGTGTAAATTTCAAACTTAAAAATAATGCACTTAACAAAATATTTTTTGAGCTCGAATAATTTCCATTTAGTGGGCACAAAAGGACCCTTGGTTTTGACCATTACACAGACATGTTAGTGCCACTTAATTATTAAAGGTCGTATGAAAATTTAACATAGTTTTGCCGTCCGATGACTTTAAATTTTGAAAATCTTGTACTTTTTGTCTAAAAAATAGAGTAATATAAATACTATAAGTAATATTTTTATTATTTTTTTTGCACTATTTTAGTTTATATATAGTCTCTATCAGTTCTTGTAATAGATGCAAAAATAATTTTTAAAAAATACCCAAAAATATTATACTTTTTTTTAAACACATAAAATAATTTTTCGTAGTAGAAACTAAGATTACTGTTCCACAAACTGATTTATTGGCAATAAGTTAGTGCAATTGGCTTATTGAGTGAAATTTAATTGATGTACCGTGATAGAATAACATGTCTAGTAAAGCGCAATAAGCCAATTTTAAGAATAAGTCAGTTTTGTGGAATAGGCACTAAGTTTCTAGTATTCAAACCTAACTTGAGGCGCACTAGCAAAAAGAATTGTCTTTTGGATTACTAAATAAATTCTCACTTATTTTGCGAGGCAAAATAAGTTAGGAGCATTTAACAAATTAACGTCCACCAATAAAAAAGCTAGCCCAACAAAAACAACCCTTTTTAGCTGGACATGGAGTTGTTGTGGTGCAGCCCAGCACAACAGGTGTTGTGCACTATTCGAGCCATCCGTTACTCAAATTGACAACCTAGGATTTCACCTCGACACATTTGCATCCGAACCATTCGTTATCGTGCGTGTAAGATGAAATCTGAGCTGTCCATCGGAGCAACGGACGGCCCGGAACCCCAAATTCTTTTTAGCTTGGCCTTTTTCTCAAAATTCAGAAAAGTCAATAAAACAAGACATCTGTTTCGAGAGAAAAGAGGAATGGCATTAGTTACAAGTTACAACCCACGTTAAGAGAAATTATTTTTTCCAGCATCTTTTATCCTCTTCCACTACTTTTTTCCTTTATTTCATCAAATAGACTTCTCACATGGTATGAATGTAATATCATTATTGCAAAATGATAAAGAGTGCAGGAGAATAAAAATGTACAAAAATCATTTTCTTCCAACAACAATTCTACATCCACACACAAAACATTCACCCAAACACACAAACACTCACACAAATGTGTGGGACCAAATAGGCAAATACCCAGCTGGTGGCGTATGTGATTTATTTGTGAATAAGTATTTTGAATGTGGTTCGAGACTTATTAAATCTTCCAAACAATACTCAAAAGAATTGGTGCCACCTTTAATTCTCCCTAACATTTTTGGGGTATCATTGATTGATAGTATTTCTCAAATGATCAACCAGAATAAACTGCACACCTTTGCATTTATTTATTTGGGGGTCTAGGTCCTCTGGGAGGTGGAGTCTGGTGAAGGGTTTGCTCCAAGGGGATGGATAATGATACAGGTACAGAAAAAAAAGGACCGAAAATTATTTGATTCAAATAGTGAGACTTTGGTTTGAGCACTTTCAACCGTCCGATTGAACTGAAATTTTGTGGGGCCCCTCGGAAAAATGTTTTAAGAACAATGAACGGTTTGGATCACTCGTGTGGGGACCCAAAAGTGGGTCTCCGAACGCGATCGATATATTTTCTGTGCTCCCCGTTTTGTACGAGTAGCACTGTCCAAGGGGGATATAGAGCCATGTGGCCTAGACAAATAGCAATAAATACACGAGATTTCATCACCAGTTCACTTTGAAAAAATTTGCAGACATTAATTGGTAGGCTACTTTTGAGTAACATGGGTTGCATTGCAGTTCAAGGCCGCCAGCTAGAGTTTTTTTATTGATAAAAATACTCGATGTAATTATTTTTTTTGGCAGTCATAGTGTCCGTACGTTGGATTAATGGTCCGGACATTGATTTAAAAATTAAAATATTGTAACTCGCGGTTTGGTTCACGTTTTTCACTATGAAATCATGATTAACCGAACAGGACGGTGATATATTTATTACTATACATAAATAAAATATGTGTAAATAATGTTACTTACTATTATAATTTCTTTTTTTATTTTAGAATTTTACCTTAATGTGATATAATGTATATCCATATAAAATATAGGAGATAAGTGTGATGCAAACTGGTTGTCGCTTCTTTTTGTTTTTTGCTTGTTGGTTGCTATTTTCTTCATGGAATGTAATTCGCGAATAAAGCTTGAACAAATCCGTGACTCATGGATTAGATTGGAACTGGACTGTGGACTTTTAGTCTAGACCTAGATTGCATTTTGTAAAAACCGTGGCTAGCGGTTCAGTCATCGGATTCCTCGGAATCCGATCCAATCTGGGTCGTGAGCAGTCCTAATCTATGGGTCAGCCTGCGCACGCTTCACCTAAATCCTCTCCCTGATCTAGTTAATTAAAGACATGTCATACACGCTAGGACTAGGGAATTCACAAGAGAAACTCTTGCGGCTTGACCCCAAAAGATTCAAAGTTTCGAACTCAATATATCTGGATTTACAGCTCAACTTAGTTTATTGAGCCTTGCTACTTACTATTTCGAACACATTTTTCAAAAACACACGACTCAATTGCGTGTGGCCACCACTATTTTGAGAATTCGAGACGTCAATTTTATAGCTCCAGAAATTTTGATCATTCAAACAAAAACATCATATCTATCGGATATTAATAAATGCATGATTCAAATCAATTGATTAGCTAAAAGAAGTTAAACGGTCCATTTTTTTCAAGAAAAATGTGAATTTTTAATATTTCTCCCAACTTGCAATTAACTTGATTATTTTCCTCACTAATATGCATGTTGAGACCTACAAAATAACCGGTTCGGATTGTTAAAATATATTGTGGAGAAGTGTGTTTAAGAGGTGTATGGGTAGAATTACCCTAGTTTATTAGTACCATTTGAGCTACTAGTCCTTGGATTACTTATTGTTTATTTTGGATACAAAGAAATTCAAAAGAATATTTGTGTATTTGACGAAGTCTATGAAATCAAATCTCAAAATAGGAATGTGTGAAGGCTAGCTTGTTTAAGGCTCATTCTGGTTCTAGGAAGGGAGAGATTTGTTTCTTCCACAGGAGGTTCAACTACCACCCAACCTTTTTCCCTTGGCCAACAAACCATTTTAATGTAACAATTAATACACACTTAAGTGTGTACCTCATGATTCTTCTCTCTATAAAAAGTTTTTCAAGAGACCCAAATCCTACACGCCATTCCCTCAAATTCAACACAAGTTTGTGCAATGTGGGTTATTTAAGATTTGCAGAATACCCCAAAACAATGACGACCCATTCTCTTCCGTAGGTTTTCCTATAATGGGTCTTGTGGAAAATCTCAATATTTCCTACACATTAGAGCACCACAGACACGACCTAACACTACCAAGTGGCCTAGAAAGCAAAATGAAATCACTGCCACATTAACACCACCTTCGTGAATCTCGCCCCTCAAAACCCTCTGTTTTCTCTTTCTATATATCTTATAACACCTCCACTTCAAAATCTTTTCTTGTGGTGGGATTTTCTCGAGAAAATGTCTGTCATGGGAAAACCCAAATCGGTTTTAGTTTTAACAGGGAGGGCAATTAACGAAGTCTTGAGCTTCATCGTTTTCTTAGTCCTTGACGTCCTGGATTTCGTCCTCTGTTACGTTTACAGAGTGGCTGATTTCTTCATTGAAGCCGAATGGAGGCCCTGCTATTGCTCTCCAGCCAAAGAAGCAATCACTAGCAGTGGTAACATTTTGGTCTCTGAACAAGGGGAGTCCAAAATCGTGTGCCTCAGTTCCACCAGATTGCAGCTCGAAGATATCTCCGACACCCTTTTCACCCGTCCGTCGCTGGTGTCCGAGGTTTCGAAATCTACGGTTAATGAGCTCAAGAGGTTGAAGCTGGACGGCACTGTGATACAATCTTCCTTTGACAAGGATAAGAGATCGGTGACCGTCCGATCGAAGTTCACCGTTAATTCGACTATCATTGAGATGCTACATGGCAAGATCAGAGGGCAGCAGTCTCATCCTATTCCAAGATGGTCCGATTGCGATTGCAAAACTTGCACTGCTTGGACCTCTTCTTCTAAAGAAACTCTCTTTGTTCTTGCTGATGGAGCCAAAGGTAAAAATTTTAATTTCCTATTCCCCTGCTTCCATACTCAAACAATTATTCTCGAACATGCAAAAAGATGCATTTTGATAATATAAAGGTGATATGAGATTGTTGGGCCCAGAGTATCTCCATGGGTTAGATTACACAGTCTCACTGACGACATAGTGATCACTAACATAAGTCCAAAATCTCAGTATCGGCCAATTTAGGAGGTGTTCTGCAAATTGACTTATTTGCAAAAAGTCAGTGAACTGAAATTGGGTTAATGTATTGTGAGCAGTGTTCAAAAATAAGGTCTAGAAGGCCGAGTACTTGTTGTCTAAGTGCTAGAAAGCCTCTCGCCAACTAGCCCGACTAGGCACCGAGTGCTCAGCTTGGAAGCTAGAAGTTGCCGGGCCGCCCTTGGAGCGCCTAGCGAGTTTTAGAACCTTGATTACGGGAGAATGACATATCTCGTAAAGCACAATAAATTAGTTGCGCAATAAATTAATTCTGTGAATAAATCTGAAACAACCCCTATAATTATGTAGCAATGTGCGTTAATTTTGTTCGGTAATTGAAAGTTGAAGATGGGTTTGATTTGACAGATAACATGCAAGAAGAAGATGTGCTATTCATTCATGGGTTCATCTCATCATCTGCATTTTGGACTGAGACCCTGTTTCCGAACTTCTCCAAATCTGCTAAATCAATGTACCGGCTATTCGCGATCGATCTGTTAGGATTTGGGAGGAGTCCGAAGCCAACTGATTCCCTGTATACGCTAAGAGAGCATTTGGAGATGATCGAACGATCCGTTCTCGAGCCTAACAAAGTGAAATCATTCCACATTGTCGCACATTCCTTAGGTTGCATTCTGGGCCTAGCACTCGCGGTTAAGTATCCGGGGTCGGTGAAATCGCTGACCCTACTCGCACCGGTAAAATTCCTATCATTAGCAATGTCTAATTTGACAAAATCAAGAACATTTCATTTTTGAATTTTGATATCGGATTTAGGAAATAAATTAATTTTGCGAAAAAAAAACAAATGGCAGCCATATTTTCCAGTGCCAAAGGGTGAACAAGGAACGCAGTATTTGATGAGAAAGTTGGCACCAAGGCGGGTGTGGCCATTGATAGCGTTTGGGGCGTCGATGGCTGCTTGGTATGAGCACATTAGCCGGACTATTTGCTTCCTCATTTGCAAAAACCACCGCCTGTGGGAATTTCTCACCAAACTTATCACCAGAAACAGGTACTAAATTCTATATTACGTCAATAATGTGTCGAATAATGTGTAGAATAATTTTCTTTTTGTTTCTTTTGTTTTGGCGGTCAGGTGTGTCTGGGCAACTTACATGTACCTTGACCACTCCCTTTTCCGATCCAATCAAAAGCATCCCATCAACCGCCAAGACTAGATGAAAAATCACTTTTTTGCGGCCTGATAACAAGAATCCAATTCTATTCAATTGTGTAGAGAGCAAACCCATCACCCAACTGAACTAACCTTTTCTGGTTAAATTCCCAAAATTATATATTGGAAACTAGTACAGTGTGACTATAATCTTGGACTATAGCCTATAGGAAAATAGATCACTAGAATTGTATTCCTATCAACCGACCCTTTTTTCCCATTGATAACTTAAGTGGGGTGGGGTCAGAGAGGTTTCGCCCTATTTGCGCCAAATTATTTTTACTTCCTTATTCAATTTTTTCCCTTTGTTAGCTCCGCGTCGATTTTTTTTATTATTGATTCATTTCGATAAGTGGAATTTAAAAATAAAAATTATGATCATAATCCGGAATAAAAAATAATCCAAAACAAACGGACTTTTTTAGATTATATTATTTTTGTTTTTATTCACGATATTTTTAGTTCGGTTAATAATTTTATACTTTTTAAATTTCTATCGTTAGGCAAACCAATAACTGACAACAAAAAAAAATTAACAAATGCGAAGTTGTCAGGCCTGGGCCCTGGTTATTTAGATAAAATACAGCGGAGTCCAATGAACCCACCTAGAAAGTTTTCTAATGTAGTACTGTAATAACTTAGGTGGGTTCCATTCATTGGCAATTCTGGTCTACGATTTGTCAGGCCTGGGCCCTGGTTCTACTGACCTCGAGAATAATTTTACCCCGTAAAATTAAGTGCCATGTCAAACATGGTACTTAAAAGATCTGGAGAGTAGATGTACCTCCATACTAGTAAAAGATCTGGAGAGTAGATGTACCTTATACATGTAAGAAAACGTTTACTGGTCACCGTGGGACTCATGTTTGTGTGTTAATCGTAAGATTCCAGGGTCGTTCGTGTTGTGAATTCAGCCAAACCAATAAATACGGTCAAATATAATCAAGAATAGTTAAAAGGATTCAAAGACAAAAAATTTAGGTGGTTCTCCAACAGAATTTAGGTACATTCACGGCTTATTCTAGTTTTTACTATGTATCAAATGAAAAAAAGAGTACACGTTACACCAGTTACCGCGTATAGCAAATAAGTTCGAACCCTAAGCTATCAATTGAAGTGCGACTAAAAATTGAATTAAGCTTCACAAAACCAACACTTATGCTTCATAGCTTCTCTTAGTGGAACTCATCTCCCATAACAGTAAATTACATGGCCTCTTATATCTTAGTTTCTGGTTGGTTGTTTAATTATAATGATACATCCTCTTACATTCATACCATACTCCGCTAACTGTATCTGCTCATAGCCCCCGATCACCCTTTGAGTTTGAAAAATTAGCTAGATATTGAACCATATGCAAAAAGGTTAGGAAACGATGCTTGAG
Source organism: Vaccinium vitis-idaea (assembly GCA_963854785.1). Classification (NCBI taxonomy): domain Eukaryota; kingdom Viridiplantae; phylum Streptophyta; class Magnoliopsida; order Ericales; family Ericaceae; genus Vaccinium; species Vaccinium vitis-idaea. The sequence continues at coordinate 582,546 of OY978224.1, forward strand.
GAAATACCGAAGGTGAAGATTGGCCCATGAACGATCTTGTGGGCAAATAATGTCCACATTTTCTGCGTTAAGCTTTCTCTTCTTTTTTTATCAGCTTTCTGCGTTAAGCTTGTAAATGGGTTTGGATAGGTTAAGTGTTTGGTTTGTGAAGCCTGATTTAGTTGGGTTTCCGCTTAGTTGGCTATTCAGGATTTGATCGGTGCACGGGCATTAGGGTAATTGTCTAATTGACAACATGAACCATATGTTGGTCAGGGGCAACATATGGTCTATGTAGGTCAGAAGCAGAGTCAAATGTTGTTGTGACTTTTTCATGAGAAAGATAGTGGTAATAGTTAATGTTGGAAAGTTAATTGGCCTTCGTACTGTCGTACACTTTTCAGGATTTCTTGGTCAGCAGATTTCAATTTCAAACCAAAACATTACAGTAGTAATTTCTTGTAGACAATGACTAGTATCTACTATTTCTAGCAACCACTGTTTACTTATTTAATGTGAGCTTGGAAAAAACAAACAAAAATCATTTGCAGGATCAGGACCTACTTGGTTGAAGGATTCTGTTGTCATACCCACAACGCTGCATGGCATACCCTACACAACATTTTATGTGGTACCGCTGGAAAGATCGACGCGTACTTGGACTTTGTTCAAAACCGTCTGAATTGCAATGTCACCATCTACCACGGCAGAGATGACGAACTCATCCCCGTGGAATGTAGCTACAACGTGAAATCGAAAATTCCTCGTGCCCGTGTACAGGTTGTTGAGAAAAAAGATCACATTACGATTGTCGTGGGAAGGCAGGAGGCTTTTGCCAGAGAGCTTGAGGAAATCTGGAAGACTTCAAACCTGTAATTAGTTTACACCTCTATCTTTTATATTATATATAGACAGAAGATGTGAAGCGCCACCAAACCACTATAAATTCCTGTCCAATCCAACCAATATATGCATAAAGATAATCTGGAAATTGGCTAGTTTTTATTTTTATATATATATATATTTCCCCTCATTTCTTTTACTTCATCAAGTTTGAAGCTTTTTAATTAGGCTCTTATGAGATATTATCCATTATTGTTCTTGAGGTGTTAATGATGCTTCATATATCAAAATGAATATTAAAGAGTATATGCTTTGGCTTTGGAATATACACAATATATTTCTGATTTTCGAATCAATTTTTAACTCTCTTTATTCTTTGAACTCTCTGCTTTGGCTATAGAATATACACAATATATCTCTGATTTTTTAATCAATTTTTAACTCTCTATATTCTTTGAACTCTCTGCATGGCAATTTCCAACTGTTGGGAAGAAATTAATGTTCATCACACCAATGGACTGGATTTCAGAGCAGAGTGTGATTTATTGGCTAGGCCTGGGCAGTTGACGCAGCGGAATTCACGAGAAACTAGTTGCGTACTAGTTCAAACGAAAATAGGTCTCGAATCCACGAGGTTCTTGAATCCACAAGAAGAAAGAGAAATAACTCTGAATTATATTTGATTAAAAACTCTATAATAATAGAGGTTACATGCTCTTTTATAGGGAAAACTAGCAAACCCTAGCAAAAACTTACCAAAAAAATAAAGTATCCTGAAAATTGGGGAAACTTCCAAAATTAAAAACCAGAAAGAAAAATAAGAAATTCCCAACTGGAAACAACGAAAACGGAATTACACGCTAAGAGTAATTCGTAATCTAATTATTACCTAAAATAGCAAAATTACTAAATTGAAGGCCTAAACGAATGAATTTGGCCGAAATCCACCATCAGTCACGATTAGGGTGGTGAGTCTTGATCGCAGCGCGATTTTGCTTCAGCCCACCAAGTTTGGGCCTATTCCGGACTCGTCGATAAATTGCCGAAATTGACAAATTAGAAGTTGTTTGGGCCTCTTAGGTTTCAACCTGTCCAATTAATCATAGAATTGGACCGCTACTTGTTCTGCATCAGCAGTCGCAGAGGTCCTACCATAAATCATAAATGAGAGAGAATAATTGACACTTGTTACCTGTTGTGAGCACTGCTTATGATGAAGGGCCAGTATTAATTTGTCACCATCTATCTTTATACACGACTCAATTAATCTGCATCACTGGGTAATATTTCACGAAAGGTACATAAAAACTAGTTGAAAATGCTCGAGGAATAGGTGAAAATGCTTTTGATTCCACAATTTTTATGACTACCGGATATTAAAAGTACGTATTCTCTACGCACTCAATCTCACCAACACACTCTCTGCAGATCTTAAAATGCTACAAATCACAACATAAACACAAAGAGTAAATCAAAAGCAAGAAAATGAAGCAAGACACAAGATATACAAGATTGGCAACTATTTACTCATCGGGAGCCACACCAGTTTACTATGGTTGATAGAAAAACAACTTACAAGTTCTCCCTCAAGCTCTCTCAAGAGTTATAGCAGCTTTTTGCTCAAAAGAATGAGTTCTCGTGCCCTAAAAGATGATTTAGGGATGTAGTTATAGAGTGTGTCCACGTACAAAATTTCCTTTCCTTTTCATGAACTGCCAGATCGGCACTACCTGTAAGCTGGCCTGGCAAAACCGACTCAGGCCAAAAGTCGACCCGGCTTCCGACCAAAGTTGGCCCGACTGTTGCCTAATCAGGCTTCACCCATAACAATCTCCCACTCGAAGCCGATTGCTATTCCTTGCTTTCTAGCTCCATCCAAATCAAAAAGTGAATGTAGTGATCCACACCCCTCTTAGTGTGGCTTCATCCTTCATCGCTTCAAGCATGAAGGCCAGATGAAGTTGAGCGCAACTCTAGTTTTCAATAGTGACCGGCTTTGTCAACATATCTACTGGATTCTGGCACTCCAAAATTTCTTAAGTAACAGTGAGCGAATGAAAGGGTACCGCAAGTCAATATGCTTTGTTCTGGCATGAAACACAGGATTCTTAACAAGGTGTATAGCATTCTGGTTGTCACTGAAAAGAACGTTAGTCTCTTGCTTCAAACTAATTTAGTGAGAAACCCTCTTAACCAAATAATCTCCTTAGCAGCATTTGTCATGGCTACATACTCTACTTCTGTCGTGGAAAAAGTAACTATATTTTGCAAACGTGGGACCCAACTCACTGTTGTTGAACCCAAAGTATAGATATATCCCGTGGTAGGAAAATTTTGAGATGGTGTTCAAGAATTTCTTGGTATATTTCCTATATTAGTTTGCATGCTTAACATAAAAATATGTGAGATTTTACAATCACTCTCGACAACTTTTTATATTTTGAGCCAAGTAGGAATAAATTGGCACATAAATTCACTAGTATATATGTGAGGGAAATTGTAGCAAAAAGGTTTGCACGGATCTTTTTGGACATGAGCTCTTGTTTTTTGAGATAGAGTCGGCTAACGTGCAAAGAAAAGTCATACCACGATAGATCCTTTTTTGTATTTCCTTTTTTTTTTAAGCTCTCTAAGAGTTATAGCAGCTTTTCGCTCAAAAAAATGAGTTCCTGTGCCCAAAGATACGATTTAGATATGTATTAATAGTATCTATCCGCATACAAAATTCCCTTTCTTGTTTCGCAAACTACACCGGACTGGCTTTGCACGTAAGATAGCCTAGCTCTAGACAAAAATTGCGAAACTGACTCAGGCCGAAAGCCACTCAATTGTTGCCTATCAATCTTTCACTCATAACACCCTAATCACAGAATTGACAAACCCGATCCTCTCAGGAAATGTCTAGGTGTCTTCTCATTTTAGTTTTGATCTAGAAGGGGGAAGGAGATTGGGAAGAGCTCTTGAGATATACTTGAGCTTTTTTCAGTCTAGCGAGATGGACTGTGGAGGCATGTGAATACAAGTTGTGTGATTTGACTCCACTCACTAATTTTTCTAGTAAGAATATTTTGATACTTGAATTTTTCTATTTTGACCCCTATAAAAAATTTCGAAATTGCCACGACTTGTTCCAAATGCAGACAAACCACATTCATTTTCTTCCTTTCGAGAGTTCATACTATTACGAGTGATGATATTATGAATTCTTTTGTCTTTGATAGAGCAATGATAAAGCAAACTTTCATTTATCAATTTATATCGACTATAATTAAAATCTTAATTTAGTTCTTTTTTTGATAAATAAATAGACTCCGCCCTTGCATCCATCAAAGTAGACTGAACTAATTGGGCCCGTAGATCCAGCAAAAGTCTTGCCATCCGAATCCAAAGCTTCTTCAAAAGGCTTGTATGGGCCCATCTGCCGTCCCTTCCAGAAGGGAAGAAAATGAGGATCACAATCGTAGTCGGTCCTTGATGCATAAACCCAAACCGGTATTGGGTGTTGGCAATGAATGCTAAGGAATAAAGACCAGAAAGTCTTCACGCACACCCATTCGGACACACCCCAACCACATTCAATTGTGTGGGACTTACTTGGGTCTCACACAAATGATCAGAGCTGTTCAATTTTTCTAAATTATTTTTTGAAGGGTTCTTGAAAAAAAATCAGTTCAGTTAAATACTTGTAAAGGCTTGAATGATACATTCAAATTTTAGTTCTTGAATCGAACGGACCAAAACTTTGACAAACATGTCAAGCCTTAAACGGTACCTGCCTGAGCTGATTTTTTCAAGAACCATTAAAAAAATATTCTAAAAAAATTAAGAGGTTCCCATCAATAGTGTGAGACCCCGAGTTAGGTCTCACACGAATAGGATGTGGTTGGGGTGTGTTCGAGTGGGTGTGCCTATTGACTAGTTCGGGAACAGATTAGAGTCTTACATGGAATGTGTATTTTTTTTCCCCCCACAATTAAGTTTCCAAGCCAATTTACATACATGTCGCTTAATTATGAAAGATTTTTTAAAAAACAGGTTTTCAGACTAACATTTGCTGATGCGCATCTCGCTTAATTATCAATTTCACAATCTACAAGTATGGCACAATTAGATGGAATTAGTGATTACTATCACACAGCTTGTGTTTAATAGCCTCCCCCTGTCTCTCACCATCAACCGTTAATCCTGGGATGGGTAGTTATAGTCCCCCATGGGGACCCTACTTTGATTAATCCTGGCTTGTCCACTGCTACTTAATTTCTCTTGTTGGGCAGCTGGATGGACCCTTCAGTGTCTGGTCAGTTAGCTAGGGGTGTTTATAAACAAAAATGATTTGCGTACACCAGGACGCGTACACCACATGCACACCAGCACATCCCGACCGTCCAAAACCTTTTTTCGACGTTTCATATTTGAAATGAATTCTTACCGGTAAGAGTAGAGTTAACTCTTACCGGTAAGAATTCATTTCAAATCCGGACCATCGATTCCTGAAATGGACGATCGGGATGTGCTGGTGTGCATTTGGTGTGCGCGTAGAATTGTTCGTTTATAAATTGGAAATATTCTAAAATAACTCCACTAAACTGTTGTTAAGGTTTAAAAAAGATATTATAATGTATGAAAAATGCAGCAAATTGTGTGAAAGTGTATTAAAAAGTATAAAAATACTTTGGAATATGTGCTTTTTTAAATCTTTTTATTGGCTTATTGTCAAATTATCAGCCTAGTAAACTGACAATAGAATAACAATGACCCTTATAAATTAAATTAAGATTATGACAAATTAGCGGACTCAGCGGGTTATGAGACAAATTCTTAATCAACTCACCAACCCGAAAAGCCTTAAAATTGACAAGATGGCTGATAAAGCTATTGTACCAATAGTTTTGACTTTTGAGTACACAAAATGTACAACGGTACGCAAAATTTATTTTTGGGTATCTGACAAATAATCCGAATTATTCATTAATTGTAGAATAATTTTTCAAATGTCATTGCAGATATTCGTCTCAATTGCACATTTTAAATGGGTGATCCAATATTCCAATTTCTCATTCAGAATTTAGAATCCTAAATTCTAAATTGGTAAAAGAAACAACCTAACAATATATTGATTGATGTAGCCGAAAAGGGTAATTAAATTCAACAATGCTAAAACCACACTCACTTTACACACCACACTCACAAGTGTGTGTGCTCCACATATACTGAATGTGTAAGTAAATGTGGGACTCAAAACACTTGTGAGTGGGTATGTAAATGGGTGTAGTTCTATTATTTTCCACTTGTTAAGGTTTAAAAAAGATATTATAATGTATGAAAATTGCATCAAACTGTGTGAACGTATATTAAAAAGTATAAAAATACTTCGGAATATGTGCTTTTTTTTATATCTTTTTCTTAGCTTATTGTCAGGTTATTAGCCTAGTAAACTAACAATAGAATGACTCTTATAAATTAAATTAAGATTATGACAAATTAGCGGTCGGACTCAAATTCTTAATCAACTCACCAACCCAAAAAGCCTTAAAATTGACAGGATGGCTGATAAAGCTAAGGTACCGACAATTTTGAGTACACAATGTACAACGGTACACGAGATCTATTTTAAGGTCTCAGACAAATAATTCAAACCATTTATTAATTTTAGACTAATTTTTCAAATGTCCTTACAGAAATTCATCTCAATTGGAAATTTTAAATGGATGATCCAATATTCTAATTTCTCATTTAGAATTTAGGATCCTAAATTGTAAATTGGTAAAGGAAACAACCTAACAATATATTGATTGATGTAGCCCAAAAGGGTAATTAAATTCAACATTGCTAAAAGTACACTCACTTTACACACTTCACATATAAGTTTGTGGGCTCCACATATTTAGCAGTAATTTAAGGCTGGTTAGTGACTTGATTGATAGAGAGCACTTGGTGTGGAATGAATCACTGATTAAACAAGTTTTTATTGATCGAGATGCGGAGCTAATTTTGTGCATTCCCTTCAGTGTGACTGGGGTGGAGGATAAGATAGTGTGGGCACGAACTTCTTCAGGAATTTTTTCGATCAAATCCGCTTATGTTATTGCGAAGGAATGGGTGCAGACGAGGAGAGCTTTGGACAATGGGAGAGGTCAGGTTAGTGGGGAACTTGAGGATGAAGGGTTTTGGAAAAGAATTTGGCATATGAAGACTCCAATGAAAATCAAGTTGTTTCTTTGGCGGTGTTTCCATGGAATTGTGTCGGTGAATTCGGCTTTAGTTCAACGGAAAGTTCAAGTGGATCCGATATGCCCTCTGTGTGGATTGGCGGAGGAAACGCCATCTCATATGTTCTTCAATTGTGATAGAGCTACATGGGTGTGGTTGCTTTCTCCCTTTAGATTTCGTCTGGAAGAGTCCATCTCGGCACAGTTGAAGAGTGTTTGGATGAATCTTGGTGCTACCCACAGTGGAGAGGTAAGACAAGAAGCTACAGGTTTATTTGCTATGATTGGTTGTCATGTGTGACTTGCTAGAAACAGTTGGGTTTTTAAACATTTGTGGATCCCGGAAACGTCAATTATAGAGAAAGCTGTTGAAGAATTTCATACTTTTTTGCATGCTACACGGGAGGATTATAGTACTACCAGTCCAATCTCTGATGCTAGCGTAGCATATTGGCAAGCTCCTGAGATGGGGTTTTTGAAGATAAATGTGGATGGGGCTTTTGATACAAAAAACCATAGGGGTGGCGTGGGTATGGTGATCAGAGATTACATGGGTAATGTCGTGGGTGCTGCTGCCTCTCTTCTCAAATGTTGCATGTCAGTCGAGGTAGTTGAAGCTGAAGGGTTTCGGTTTGCATTGGGCTTGCCAATATGTTCTTCGGAAAAGAATTATGTGGTGGAAGGGGATGCGCAAAGGGTCATTAAGATGATTGTTGGTCAGGCTGCAGTCAAGGCCTGCTCGGAAGTCGTCATCAATGATGTTTTATCTTTTGCTCATAAGTTTTGTTCGTGTTCTTTTCTTTTTGGTAGTCGTGATTGTAATAGGGTGGCTAATGCTATAGCCAAATATGCCATATCATTGGATAGCCCTCTAATCTGGCAGGAGTCTGTTCCGCACTGGATCAGTAGGGAAGTATCCCTCGATATTTCTTCGTTGACGAGTTCATGAATAAATTGATTTACCTCTTGGCAAAAAAAAAAAAACACTTGTGAATGAGTGTGTAAATGGGTGTAGTTCTATTATTTTTCAATTAAATTTCATTTGCCGATGTCTTCTATTCTCATGGTTTGCTCAATTTTGTACAGAAATGCCAGAGGTACCGATCAATTGGGTACAGATCACATACAAATCATGCATGGGGCCCACTAAAGAGTTCCACGTATGATCCGAGCCGTTTAATAATTTTAAAGTATTTTTTTGAGTGACCCCGTAAAAAATTAGCTCAATTAAATATGTGTAAGTATTTGCTCCAAACTTTCACTTTTTCATTCTGAAGTTTAGATCCTTAATTTTGAATAAAAATTGAAACTCTAAATCAAGCATTTACACAAATTCAATTGATTTGATTTTTTACAGATCCACTCAAAAATTTATTTTAAAATTATTGAAAGACTTAGATCATTTGTGTGGGCCAAACGATTTGTACATATGTGGTTGGTACGTACTCATAGTGGGTCTTCCCGGCGACATGTGTGGTAGCATGAGGTCGAATTCCAATTGAAATATGGGTGATTCGGATCTTCCTCCGGCGAATAAGTCTACCGGATTTGAGGCGGCTTTTTCGGCGACATGTGTGGTGACCGGAGTTTTTTTGTTTTTCCAGTTGACTTCCACTGGGTTACCAGAGATTTTCTGTTGTATTTCCCTGTATTTTAGCTTAGTTCTTTACCCCTTTTAGGTGGTTTTGATTAGTCCTTTTATGGGTGTTTTTCTTACCTCCCAGCGTGGAGTGTAACGCCCCATGTAGACCACTAGCCAGTACTTTGATTGGATTCACAAGCCACACCACATGGCCCAAAATGCTTAAGCCCAAGGTACTAGTAGTAGCCCACATGGTTTGTTAAATACCCAAGACCACTCATGTAATCAACCAATGTGGGACTAAACACCATCTACCCTCAAACCTGGGGTATTACATGGAGTATTTTGTTCTAGATGTCATTCGTATTTTATGCTTAAGCTGGTGTCCCTAGGGATTCTTTACTACTAAATCGAGGACGGACTCAGTGCCGGCACCTAGTGTTGGTCTGCTTTGACAAGTGTGTCTGTGAGCTTGAAAGTCTGTGTGCTTTTTCAGCAGCTCATTCTTAGATTTTGGTAGTTTTGGTTCATTCTTGTAATCTGTGATTATCTTTGTTGTACGGCTATTCATGATATGAATTGATTGTTTCAAAAAAGAAAAAAAAAAGATGTTGAATTCCGAGATGGAATCGAATGTGTAATTTGGTACCCTCTTTTAGGGCATCTCTAGTGCACTACCTAAAAGAATATCTTAAAAGGCCCTAACTAGTTAACTAGGAAAAACTCAAAAAATGTTCTCTAGTGCACAAAAATTGACTCCCTAAAATCTTAGGTGTCATCCCTCACTCCCTAAAGTGCCCAAGTCACTACCTAAATTTGGGGAGAGACTTAAGGAGAGAGAAAGAAGAGAGAGATAGAGAGAGAAGGGAAGGAGGAGGAGAAAGAGGAGAGAGAGAGAATGACTTTAGGGGGGGGGGGGAGAGAGAGAGAGAGAGAGAGAAGGCTTAAAGTTAATGAATGTATATATAGGTAGCCACTAAAGTGCATTCTTCATTAGCTAGCTAACTTAGTTCTTAGCACATAAAATAGGACCCCACATGTTCTTAGGTGTACACTTTAGCAAACATTTTTTAGGTAGTGCACTAGATCTTATTTAATTGGATTGAATTTCTTTGCATAACTCTTCCAGTTTCTCATTTAGACAGAAAATCGGCTATTTTGCAACTTTCTTTTGGCAGATATTGTAGTACACATCCTCATTTACCAATTTTGATCCATTTCATCGAATTTTTTTTTTTTGGTTTAATTTTTGTACATCAATCATCTTCCTACATTTAGACAAGATATATGGTACAAAACCTAATAATGAGGAAACCTAAATTACGTAATTGTGCACTTTATCACGATCTAATAATATTTCAACACATCAGTCACTTTCGATGCTAAGAAGTAGAATCTCAAAACATATTCAATGAGCATAGGGAAAACCTAAAAACATTTTGAATCTTTCTATGCACTTTAAATATTTCAAGATTGATTTTCACATCTTCCAAAGCACCCTTTTCACTTTAACCAATACTAACTTGATTTACTTGCATTTATCAATTTTACAGAAGTAAGTGAATGATATGGTGGGTTACTTAAAAAGGGAGTTTCTCTTCCAATAAATTAGCTATCCAAATGTTAAAATTGGTTAAATTGGTGGGCTAACTGAATGGAAACTTAAATTTGAAATCTTGTTTGAATATCAAGTCCTCTTCACTTGTTAATCCTTCGTGAACACCAATGACTAACTGTAGACACCCCAATTTTAATCCAAGTGCTCCTTCATCATCGTCTCTCATCCGAGACTCGAATGACATAGGTCATGTCACCATCAGGTCGCCTCTTGATCGAGGCACCCCTGTCTGTCACTCGAAAATTTGGCTAAGTATGGAAAATTAACTTTTTTGGAAAGTTTTGATCTGGCCAATAAAAAGTCCCGGTATTTGTTCCTTGGATTTTTCTAAGCACAATGATATAATCGGATGCTCTTTTCGAGTACGGGAAGATTATCTTTCGGCCCTTTTCTTCGGAGAAAAACGTGTCATTTTTCGCCTTTGTACCAAAAGTGGGGGGATGAGATTTTGATTGGATTGGGATATCAAAATTCTAGAAACGCCATTGTTTCCAAAAGGGGGGTACTTCCTTATTTTCATAAATAAATTAAAGTAAAGAAATCTTTACTTAAGTTTGGTTTATGAAAATAAGTACCCTTGTGCATCCCCAATGATGAAAGAAATATTCAGCGGTACCTTGAACAGCCATTGTGAACTTCAGAATTTTTGGACAAAAGGCCCTAGCCGTACGGCTCACTATGCTAGCCGTACGGTTCATCCCTCAAAAACCAAGCCGTACGGTTCTCTCATGTAAGCCGCACGGTCAAACATTCTAGCCGTCCGGCTATGTGTCAGAAAATATTCGAAAATCTGGCAACAGAAGCATCTCATCATTTTGGGAAGATTTTATGTCGATTTTATTCTGTTTTTCCGTCTATAAATAGCTTCATTCTCTCTCATTTTCCCAGAACAATTCTCCAGACCACCCCGATACGCCGGCAAATTCCCTGATCGCTCCTCCGTTCAAAAATTCCGTCCAAAACTTTCGTCAAAAAACCACAATACACCCTCTGCTCCTCCATTTTCATCTCCAGTAATCCATAATCCACACAAGAATCCTTACGTCTGAAGCTTACGTCCAAGAATTTCTAAAGTTCACGGTTGTTCAAAGTTTCCGCAAAGGTACGAACCGTACTTCTTGAGCCGGGTTCGAAACCTTGGTTCTTTGAGGGGATCCTCCCGGGTCGAGGGTGACTCTAATAGTCATCCCTAGGCTCAGGTGGTTGAAATTTTCACCAAAAATCAAGTTTTGCAAGCAAAAATAAGCTACTGTCGGAAAACAAAATTTTGAAAAATCTTTCAAAAAGTAAACCGTGCGGCTAACTTAAGTAAGCCGTACGGCCAACTTAGGTTAACCGTACGGCTAACCTGCTGCATAAAAAAATTCCTCTGTTTTCCCTTGTTCGTGCTCTGTTTTTTCTGATTTCCTGTAACTTACTTATTGCATTTTCACCCCTTTACTCCTATGTTATTGCTATTAAGTCCTTTCGTTTAATTTTATTTCTGTTATGGTTTTATTGTTACTTCTTATTATTTATTTTCCTGTTCGTAAAAGTTTTCAATAAAACGTTTCCCAAGATCCCACAAAAATTTAGTGGAGACCGGGAATTCCCCGGGCGAGCGGGGTGCTTTTCAATAAAACCTTCCCTGTTCGTAACCTGGCTTCCGAATCCAAGAATCTTTTTCGCAGATCAAATCCTTTTCCAAAAACGGCATAAGAGTCATCAATATTTTGAAACGGTTTCTCGGGTACCAAGATCATTTTCTAAAGAATAAATCCCGGGTGGCGACTCACATTTTTCGTATTTTCCAAATTAAAAAGAGCCGAGCCGCGTGGCGCCGTCCACACTAACATCTTGCAGCATAAACTTCAAACTCTAATTCTCTCGGCACTTCTATCAACCTACTACAAGGGTAATTCATGTCCACAAAATACTTTCCAAGGACGAGCTTATATAATTCATGTGTTCTCCGATAGATTTTAGGTAGATTTTATAAAAATCTCATAAAATGAGCATTTTATGGAGATGTGATAAAATAGAGTTGTTTTCCCAACTGATAAAATGTAGTAGTTTTCCTATAGATTTTAGGAGGATTTTATGAAAATCTCATAAAATGACTTTTACATTTTATGTGTTGAGATTGGAGTGTCATAAAATGTGAGATTTTATGTACCTAAAATCTATTGGAGAATAAAGCCGAAATTTATTTTTTCTATATACTAAGATAGGGTTTTTTCCCCCTTTAGGGGCAACTGCCTCTACTGCCCTCCTTCTGGCTCCATCCCTGACGATCACCACTATTTGATGTGATTCAACTAAGAAAGGAGTTTGGCCTCCTTACGAAATTGCATCAATAAGTAAAGATGCTTAATTTGTGTTTTCGCCTAAAAAGTTAGCTGGCTTATTTTTTCATTTTTATTTTATTTTTTTCATGTTTTTTAGTTTTGCATAAACTTTTTGTGTATTATTGGTTCATTTCGGCGAGAAGAATAAAAAAAAGTAAAAAATTATGATCGAAGCATAATTTTTTTTGAATAAAGACAAAAATAAGTAAAAAAAAGCCAATTTTTTTACACTTTTTTTGATCTTATTTAAAAAAATTGAGAGTTCTACTGATAATCTTTTACCTTTTTGGATTCCTCTCGCCGAAACGAACCAATAATACTAAAAAATCGATGCAAAACTAACAAACACAAAAAAAAATTTCAAATAAAGACAAAAGAAAAAGTTAAGTTGGCCTTTTAAGCCAAAACACCAATGGTATACGATTGTCCAGAGGTTTAGGTACCAACCTAGTTGAGATGTTTAATTCCCCCCTTTGTGATGTCGGTTACTTTGCTTCGTAGCTTAAGTGTATCTGGATTTTTCTTAATATTAATAAATCTCCTTTTTCCCGTGAAAATAATAATAATAAAGATGCTTCTGTGCCTTAACCCAGTTTAGCGGCATTTTGTCATTCGCTTCTTTTCTTCCTTGGTCGTAGAATATTGTAGGCCACCATCGTCAGAACTCAGAGGGGCCCAAATCAGATGTTAATTACTGGCTCATTAATTTCTCACTTCGCATCGATTTACCCTCTATCCGAATTGTACAACTAACAAGCTCTAGCATTATTTATAGGATACGGCTTCTGTAATTGGGCTTCTTGTGGTATTATGGGGTTTTGACTAGTGAAACCAAAACGAAAAAAGTGCATGAGTCATGTGGGAGAAATTTGGAAACCAATCCATGGGGAAATACCCCCCCGCCTACCTTGAGTCATTTTTTCATCGGACACTTTTTTTTTTTTTTTGGAACAATCTTTTTTTCATTGTATGAGCGCAGTTTCTCACAATTTGTACAATCTTTTTTTCACCGTGTAAAACGAGAATGGGATGTGAAGAATTTGCTTTTGACTTTCGTGTATTTCCGGTTGAAGACTTGAAATGCTTTAGAGCATGTTCTACGAAACAGATTTATTCTCAAAATTAGTTCATTACACGTTTTAAGAGACTAGTCATTATATCACAATATATCAACCCAATTTCTCGCTAATAAATTAGTTTGTGGAACACTCCCTTACTTTATTTTATTTTGTCATTCGTTAATCCTAATCTACTCTATCCTAAGAGACTTGGGGAGGGGATGGGTGCTTACGGGAATCGAACCTTGCCCATGTGCATGAGAGTATAAGGGAGGCACCAACTGCACTCTACTCCACTTGCCCTTCCTTAATTGAATTTACTCTACTTTCTTTTTACTAGGCATGCTACGGTACACACCCTCTCATATGAGATTTTGTGGCTCTAAATATGAGTTTTGTGGCACCAAATATGAGATTTTGTGGCTCCAAATATGAGATGGCATATGGTATGCACCCCATACGGATGGACAGCCGAGATTGCGCCACGTATGACGTGTGAGAATTTGTGTCACCTTTGACCATTGACTATATGAGATTTTGTGGCACAAAATATGAGATTTTGTGGCTCCAAAATATGAGATTTTGTGGCATCAAATATGAGATTTTGTGACTCAAAATATCATATTTTGTGACTCAAAATATCATATTTTGTGGCACCAAATATGAGATTTTGTAGCTCCAAATATGAGGTCCGCACAGTCCGCATGGATCCAATATGAGATTGTGTGACTCCAAATATGAGATTTTTTGGAAATATATGAGATTTTGTGACTATTCATATAAGTGTGCATACCATATGCCTTTCGTATCTCTAGCCACAAAATCTCATATTTAGAGCTACAAAATCTCATATTTTGAGTCACAAAATCTCATATTGAGTAATTTTTAGAGGTTGCGCATAGTAGCATGACTCTCTTTTTACACTCATACATTTCAGGTTGAAATTAAATGTTATTAGTTCTTTTTCTTCATTCTATATTTTGTTTTACAACTTACATAATCTTTTTCGTAATTTTTTAAGATAATCTAATTTTTCTCAACGGAGAGCAAATGAATAATTATTAATTGTTCCTGGATTGGTAGTTACATGTTTGTGTAAGTCTAGGAATTGGGGCCTATTTGGATAGAAATTGACGTAAGAGAAAGTATGTAGTTTGAAATAGTCTAGGTTTGTTGAATCCCACGGACGATATTTTTAACAAACTTCAATGAAGTGAAGAAATTTATGTTGTGTTATTGTTGTTGTTGATTTTTTTTTGGGAATGAGGGCAAGGAGTAATTCCACTCACCAACTCATTTAGGCAATTGTTAATTAGGGAGAAGTGAAATGGGCCCAATTTATACACACAGTAACCCAAACTCCCGATGTGGGAAAAAGTAGAGAAGAGAGGCAAATGCCTTGCTACTAGTAGCAAATCAAAAGGGACAAAGTTAGAGTATATAGCCAAGTAGCAAGTCTATTGGAACATGATTTTTTTGGTTTGGCAAGGTATAGTAGCCAACAAGTGGCGAGTAACAAGCCTAGAGAATGGGGATCTGGGACACCGTTGTGCAAGATGCACAACAGGGGTGTAGTATAGCATTCCAATCGTCTACTCAGTAATTAATGGTCTAAAGTTCAAAAAAAATTCTTCTTGGGAACAATCTTTGAACAAAATCTAACCATTAAAAACATTTTTGAACGATTGAACTATTGCATTAAAACCCTTTACAGCCCGTTTGTTGGATGGATAAGGTTATATGGGATAAGGAAGGAGGGTGGATAATAGGTGGATATGTTAAAAGGGGGGTTAGTTAAGGAGGAGGGATAAGTTTATACTTGGTTTGGGTAGTAGTTGATATAGGTGGATAAGAGTTGATAATGTGAGAAATTACTTTTTTGCCCTCATTAAATTATTACATTGTGAATAGAAAATAGTTTGAGGGATAATTTGGTCTTTCTACGCATCTTGATAATATAATCCTAGGGTGGGGGCTGTTGTTAGCTAAAACCCTTGAAAGGAAATAAGCTCTCCACCCCTTTCTACAAACACTTTCTTGTTTCTCTTATTCTTCCCTTATCCCCCTTTCTTATCCCTAAAACAAAACAGGTGCAACCCTGCACTGTAAGGTCCCCGAATCCAAAGGCTGGAGCCCTCCATTACGTTTTAAGAAAATTGTTGGGAACATGTGTGAAGGATTGAGTTCCACCTTGAATAAATAGAAAAAAACTTGGACTTCAATATACACTTGGGTGACTCACCATTTACAAAGCTTAGCATTTTAAGTAGATATAGGTCATTCAATGTATATTGAGTCCAGAAGATGTAGTGGACTTCGTTTATACTCCCCAACAGATTGGGCCTACGCGCACATGGAAAGAATCTCAAGCGGATTAGGCTTCCGACAATTGGTATCAGAACAGATGGCTAACGATCTTTGGGCAGACTCTCTTAGAGCTTCAATGTTGGTAGCCTTGCATAAGAAAAACTTGTTGGAGCAAATCACAGTGACTCTGAATGGAGTAAGGTGCATGCGACATGGTGGTGTACTGTGTATGCACATGTGGCATGATGGTGAGCAACAAGGTGCTTTTGATGGTGTAAGGTGGATTGCTCGGTGGAGTGGGTGTGCTACAATCCATGATTGATGTCAGAAAGTAAAAAGTTCATGGATTAAGGGGGGAGTCGAGCAGATCAAATTGAGGGGGAGATAAGCCTAATGAATGGTTCACACATAAGGGGGAGATTGTTTGGACCATGTGTGAACGATTGATTCCCACATCGGATAAATAAAAAAAGAGTTGATTCTTAATATACAATTGGGGGGCTAATATGGGTCATTCAATGTACAGTGGATCCATATGAATAGGGAGATCAGAAAATTACCACTAGGTCTAGAAAATCAATCCTTAATTCCCACCAAGGATACACTCAATTTTTAATTACCTCTAAGTACAATCTCATTATTAAGATTACCTTTCTACCCTTGAAACACATATTTACACTTTACTCCACCTCCCACTCTCCAACGGCCCAACTCCGCCCACCATCCACTTCCGGCCGACGAACTTTTCTGGCCGACAAACTTTTCCGATCGGCAAACTTTCCGGCCGGCGAATTTTTCCGGCGACTACAAATTTGTAAATAAAAAAAAACAGTGAGTAAAAAAATAATGCGAATTTGTAAAAAAATACTGCGAATTTGTATAAAATAGGATAAATTCCCATGGATTTGTATAAATTTCTTGGCGAATTTGTAAAAAAATACAACTGTACGATTTTTTAGAAGATTGAAAAACTGAGAAAAATATATCCCAATCAACAAATTGTCAACCGAGAAATGCCAAAATGATCGACTTCACCCCACAAATACTAACGCTCTGCATAACCTAATGCGAAATTTCAGAAGATTGAAAAATTTTGCATGCAAAATTCGCACCCTGCGAATTTTTCCCAAATACATTACCACCCCTTTGTTCTGCCCTGATGCGTCTAATATAAAGCATTCACAAGCAATGGCAACTCATATTAAGAAAGAAAGGAAAAAAAAAAAGAAGAGGCAAATATCCCAGAAATTCGCACCCTGCGAATTTTTTCAAAATACATTTTTAATTATTCCTTTGACTTAAGTTTGAAAATTCACAGTGATATGAATCCCAATTTTGTATATGTATGCCTTGTTCGGAGAAATTCGCACCCAAAAATTCGCCGAGAATAAAGAAAAAAATAACAGGTGATCAATTTGAAATTGAAACCGACCGATGCCCCTACGGATTTGAACACTGCGAATTTGTATTCGTGAGACATGCTTCTTCTTCTTCTTCTTCGTTGGCGGCGGCGGCTGCTGAACTTGAAATTCGCAGTGACATGTTTCTTCTTCTTTACTTGGTAGTTTGGAATTTGGGAGGGAGAAGACACTTGGGAGGGAGAAGGCACAGCTTGTAGAGAGAGAATGGTGGGGAAAAACGCAACTTACACGCATTAAAGCTGGCATGTGCAAGTGGAAGAGTAAAAGTTCTATGGGGAGTGACACGCATTAAAGTTGGGGTATTTTCGAAATATGAAAATGTTTTTACCTTGCCGGTGCAAATCCATTTTTTGCTGGACCTGGATGTATATATGGGCCGCGTTTTTTACCGGCCCGTAAATCCCTCTAGGGAGATTGGGTTTACACGAACATGAAAAAAATCTCGGGGCCTACTTATGCATGCAGTACTTACTTTTTGTTGGGCTTTTCGATCATTTCAGACTGCTGATCAACTAGACATTGTATGGGTTGTGGTCGCTGTGGCCCAGTTGGTTAACTTCTAAATTGGTCTCAAGCTATCTGACTCATCCAGTTCAAAAAAAAAAAAAAAAGCTATCTGACTCATTCCTATTGGGCTCAATGTCCAAGAAGAAGTATAGCTTATAATTTTGAGTGAACGACGGGCCGGTACAGAAATGAGAGCAAATGCACCGATAGGTCCAACAAATTATTATTATTATTATTTTTTTGCCTAACGATATACATTAGTTGGGGAGGGGAGTTAGTAGTGTTAGTAAGTTAGACAACCGCGCCCCTTGTGGGACTTTGAACCTCCGCCTCCACTGAGGAGGCAAATGAACTTGCCAGTTGTACTAGCTTGGCAGTTCAGTCCAACAAATTTTGGAAAAGCACCACCCAAGGTTATAATTGCAGTATCTATTTTGTTTTTGTTTTTGTTTTTTGTTTTTTTTGATAACCAGGTATCCGGGCCAGCTTTCGCGCACCTCGACTAATCCTGGGAGACCAATCCAATCGTCCACTAGCGGGAGCCTCATTTAAAACTAAAGCAAAACTCTGAATGACTGGCCCCAAAGGAGTTGATAGCACCTAAGAGGTTTCGAACCTAAGATCTTAGGAGGAAGCAAACTCCTAAGTCTCAAACATTGACCACTAGACCAACCCCTTGGGGTTGGAGTATCTATTTTGTTGTCATAGGATATCCTAAACCTAAACCCTAGCGTATCCTATAAAAGTGCCCAAACCATTAAAACTCTATAATAGGAAAATGCATCATAAACCTAAACTCTAGGGTATACATGCCTCTTTGCTAGACCTAGAGGTAAAAATCTGTATAATTTTTTGGAGGTTGCTACGGGTACAAAGGAGAAGGTATAGAAAACGTACAGATCAGATCGGGGATCCACTTTTGGAAATTGTACAATTCGACATCTATTCAGTTGATAAAAAGTTAAATCATTTGCTTTTGAAAATCTATTTTTGCTTTTGAAAATAAAACGTCACGGATGTATGTTTACTATATATACATACCCCATCTAATAAAACTTGCTTCAACCACTAAATTTGTTGTAACGTACAACGTTATATTATCGTGTCTGGCGTGCAACCACCGTCCCTACAAGTCCTCCAAAGTTTATTATCATTTTTTTTTTTTTCCAAGATAGTGCAGGGGAGACATTGGTAGGTAATTCACGTTGTGTGTGTGGTAATTTCGTATTAGCCGGTAGTACCATGAGACAACGCCAAATGACTCTCCGTGATTACCTAATAATTTTCCAGGCGGACCTGCATAACTCCCGCTGACATTTTGTCAGCAGCATATGAACAAAGTTAGATAAAAATTATATCATTGCACATTTTGAACAAGAAACCATGGCTTAGATGCTGATGTTGACTACACTTCAGTGAGGTAAGTGATGATAGAAGAGAGAGAAAGGGTTCAGAGTTTCAGGCACAATAAAAGGCATTTAAGAGTTTGATATTGAGAAGATGCTTCTCCATCTTCTGCAAAATTGAATTGATGACACACCAATGACTATTAGGCTCTCAGCTCAACACACCACTCAAGACCAGGGCTGTCAGTGACGTTCTTGTCACCTTCCCAAATCACCTTCCCTTTTTCACTTTCATTTCCACTGATCATGTACTACTACTGCATGCCTTGTTCTTCAGTAAAAACCTACAAGCAATGGGGAATGCATGGATGAGTGTTGTGCATCCATTGCACACTATCACATGTCCTGGTGGAAGATAGAAGTTTGCTCACTCTTACATTTCATATACCAAATCTTTTAGGTGTTGTATTGCTAGGCTCTTGTAGAGTCCACTTCAAAAAAAAAAAAAAAACAACTCTTTTAGAGTACTTCGTCCAAATAAATTTTATCCCAACTTTAATCAGACTCTCTGTTGGTGTAATCGGTTCCCTAAAGATTTGTTGAGGTGCACTTATAATAGTCCGAATGCTATTATAAAAATAAATAAAAAACATGAATCGTTCATTGAAATACAACGTTTCAAATACATGTTGGTAATCCGATACGCATGCTTATCTTGTTTGACAACACTAGAGAATGGGTGACTCTTCTAAGCGGGCAGCTGTGAGTGATTCTGGAAATCGTATGATTAACAGAACTTATTTGCAAACGTAGCACGAACAAGTTTGAGCAAGAGGGTACTCCCTCTATGAACAAGCGAATAAGATAAATTTCATTTTTATAAATCAAACAACAACCAACTTTGTCATAAAAGTTACAATGGTACTTATAGTGCTAAAGAAACCCAAGACAACTAGTAGGAAACAAATAACAAAAGATTAGACTTGCTAATCATGCTTAAACCCAAGTAATTATGAAAATTACCAAAAACGAAATATTCGAAAATAAATGGCAGAATTAAATTAAACTAGAAGAATAAGAAGGTTTGCCAAAACATACCAACTAAAACGGAATTTTCTATTAACAGTTATAAGAAAATCAAATAATTTCCAAAAATCATAATTCCCGTTTTGAAAGGCTAGATGACATCGAACAACCAAAAAACATAGTTGGTCATGGCCAAAATGCGATAAGTCCCGACCTTTTCACCACTTTGGGCCACACATCATATTAGTGCCTTTTCGGCCATGAATAGTGCATACGATCCAGAACGTGAATGCGACCAACTCTACATCGATCACTGTGACACAATATAGAGAAAGTAGCACTTTTGTGCAACATGTTGTGGTCTCCACGCCCTTACGAGCCAATTCCCAATTATTGATACTTGACCTCTATTACCGCTATTACCACTTCCAATATTCAAGCATGATAGATACTGTTTAATCATTGCCCCTACAAGGCTTTGACAAGCATTTTCAACTTGAAAATCATACTTGCGTTGATCAAGTTTTGAAGATACATGAGATCAAACAACGCGAATACGTATGCGATAAATCAATTTGTTCATTTAGATAATCTAGTTGGTGAGTCTTAAAAGATGTGAATCAACAAAACCAACTCCTTCAACTTGTTCAATCTCTCTCCTAATTACCCAAGTGTGAAACCTCCAGTCCACTTGAATATCCAACGAGATGACTAATGAACAACATTTCACCGAACTACATGCAAATTTTTGTTGTTCAGATTGAAGAGACTCTTGCTGATGCAACCACAGTTGATATCTGCATCCTCTCACATGCCTCTTACATTTTCCTGAAATGTCTCCCACTAATTTTTCCAGGAGAAACACAGTCAAAGTTCCAAGCCTTTCACATCAATCCGAAGGCAAATGGCCTAAGTAAAGCTTATGGGTGATAACAATGCAGCATGGCCTTTCACATCAATCCCAATTCCCAACCCAAGCCTACTTCTCTGGTGAGTAATTGAGAGTTACTTCTCAAACAGCTTCTTAATACATACACTTATGTATGTACCAGTTTTGATTTGACAATTGTTATTTTACGTCATCAAATGATAGAAATAATAAGTTTTACAGAAATCAATAATACCTTCGAATCATACATTCCAGTACAATCAAGAAGCATAATGCCTGTGTATCCACAAGTGAAGTTTTTAATGGGTTTTTTTTGGGCCGAGAGGTTTTAAATCTCGGTATCGAGATATCGGTGATACAATCAAATATCGGCCTGTATCGGACCGTATATTAGTCAAATATCAGTATCGGTCCCTTGAAAAACCGAAACGTATTGGCCGATATTTAAATCCTTAGGCCGATCCAAAATTAATTTTTTTTTAAAAAAAAAAAGAAGAAAACATCTTTACAATATACCAAAAGGAAATGAAGAATTCTTACTAATGTGTAACAAGAACTCAAAGGGTAAGTTCAACCCTCCAGAATCGTTTGGTTGAGCTAAATGTCGTAATATAAGAAGAACACACCGTGCAAGCGGTAAGACTTTAACTTCGACCCTGATATCAGCTCGGCAGAGTCAGTATGGTGCTAAAAGATATATGGAGTACTATTTTCATATTTATTTTCATAACAGAACAATGATAGTGCTAAGTCTAAACATTAACCCATATATGGTTTCAAATACTGGGTATTTTCGTAACGGATTTTGGCAGTCCTGTTATGTATCGGTCTGTGTCCGATTCACGATAGTTACGGCCGATATTCGACCGTTACGGGTTATTTAAGCAATTTACAATATATTTTTTATCGAAAAATCATTATTAAAAATTCACGACCTCTACACCCGATTCCCAATACGTAACATTTGATACTATCAAAACCGTTACACTCAAACCGTTGTTTCTACGTATCACGAAACCATTATTTAAAACCTTGCATTAACTTCTCATTATATAGTGTTACTAACTGAAAATTAAGGACAGGAAATTAGACCTAAACCTACTTATGCAACCCTGAAACCCTAGCTAGCTAGTAGGGAAAACCTGCTGCTGCTGATGATAATGTTCATCATCATGGTTATAATCATGGTGGAGTTGGTAAAAAAGTCAATCAAAGGGTGAAAGGCAGCAGATCTGTGAATAACGGACTGATTCTTGAAGCCATCATTACTAAATCATTGGGCCAAATCATGAAAACTGATCTGAAAGAGTTAGATCTAGAGACTGACAAAAGAAAACAAATACCCCAACAAACCCCTTTTTACAAAATCTTCCTAAAAAAGATACACCCAACTCCTCATGAGGAGTAATGATGAAAACTTTTCCCTGGTTATTCTGTTGGATTTTGGTTTATTTTTTACACAATTGATCAAAATTCAAATCCTGGAGTCAGATTTTAAGAAAGAACTTTTTTTGAATCCCCCACTTCCTGTGTGGATGACTTATTTTTGACCGGACTGAAAAAGGGACTAGTTAAAGTGCATATAAACAGACCCAAACACACCTCATTGTCAAACCAAAAAAAAAAAAAAGAGTTTGATAACAAGTCAAAACCCTTCATCATTACACGAATCAGTTCTTCCCACCCACTTCAGTTTCTCAGCCATGGGCCAAAAACCACCAAATTCGAAGGCAGAAATGCACCACAGGTCCACAACCCATGCCCCGAAGTGAATCTGGTGTTTTCAATTTACTTTAAAGGGAGAGTTTCTGAAAGAATTTTAATGGATCTTAACAGTGCGGAAAAATTGCACATATTAAAACGGCAAAATATGTTTCTTTCTCGAAGGAGTATTTGAGAGATAGAGAGAAGAAAACTACACCTCCTGAGATCTTTAAAGCCAAAGATGGAGACTGATGGAGACGATACATGGAAGCAGTGCAATTGGGGGGAATGAAGCCTGGTCCGACGACACTAACCTGTGATCTAATGTTTAGATCAAGGTTTGTGGCCTCGAGCCAAACAACATTCCCCTCAAAAGATTTAAAACTTCCCTTAATTTTCTTCGCCGCTTCTTCTTATACATTCATGAAACCTCATCGCACGGATTAGAGAGAGAGAGAGATAGAGAGATATGGGATTATGGCAAGTTTTTAAATGAGAGAGATTGATTTAGGGGTCTGTGTGAGGAGGAAGGGGATGGGCTAGAGATGGAGATGATAAGTGAAGAGTGAGAAGAAAAGAAGGGTTTTTCTTTTGTAAAGAGAGAAAGGACAAACGATAGAAGGGTACTCATAAAAGCACAGAAACAGACACCCACCCACCACGACCCTACACTTCTTCAAGTTCTCTCTCTCTCTCTCTCTCTCTCTCTCTCTCTCTCTCTCTCTCTCTCTCTCTCTCTCTCTCTCTCTCTCTCTCTCTCTCTGATAACTCATTAGTTATTATAACCATGCTATCTCTATTTATAGAATAAAATCCACTTCTCTCAACAGACCCCGAGAATCATCATGACCTAATCAGACTTTCGCTGCACCATGCATATCTTGTTATACTATATTGTAAGAATTTTTTTGCTTAATTTAGATAACGCCAGTTTATTATTTAGGTTTATTTAAATTCAGATTGATTAGAATGGATCGTTTAAGTAATCAGGTTTGTAAAAATTTGGACTAATTAGAATTGATAGTTTTGTTAAAGGACCAGATCATAGTCCATTATTAGTCATCAAGTATTGGTTACTGAACTTTTTTTTATAATCAGGTATTCGGATCAGTTTTCGCACACCTCGACGAATCCAGGGAAATCAATCTCACCGTCCACTAGCGGGGTCCCATTTAAAATCAGAGCAAAGCTCTGTATGAACTTGGCCCCAAAGGACGTTTTGCAATTTCAAAATTAGACTTGGCATCGCGAAGGCAAAAGAAGATAATGGAAGAGCTCTTCTCATGGTTCATACATTTGAACTTCTTTTACAACGATCATTGGTCACGAGTATACTATTAGTACGGCTGCACATGCTTATGATTTGAACCTACAATGATCCATTGAGATAGTTTACAAAATTCTCATTGTCACCGTTGTATTGTTGTTATTTGATTATTAGGCTCCATGCATGCTAGCGGAAGGATCCAAATGAAATATTCCACTAAATTGTCTCGCAGAATTTTAGTAGAACACCACTAAAGATTTACTACTCCATTCGTCCCTTTTTTAGTGTAGACATTTCCATTTTAGGCTATCTCTTAATAAGTGTGTGGTTTGAAAAGTTAATGGGTAAAAATTTGTACAATTATCATTTTACCCTTTCGAAAAGTTAGTGGGTAAAAAGTTAATGGGTAAAAGTGGAGGACAATTTTGGAAAGTAAAGGTAAAAGTTGATGTGAAAAGTGTAGAGTAGAGGAAAAAGTTGATGTGAAAAATGTAATGATGATGTTTTTTTAATAAGTTGGATTTACGAAATAACACACTTAAAAAGATGACGGAGGGAATAGTAACCACTATGAAAAGATCCCAAGATAATTGACCTTACGTTTGTATGGTTGCACTTAGATCGTGTGTTTGATAAAGTTGATACCCTTTATTGATGTTGTGATGGGGAATAGGAAAGTGCACATTAGTGTAACATGTGATCGAAAGAAATTAAACTATAACACCATCATAATGTAAGTTTTCATCTTTATTCCTCTAGAAATGCTGTGACAAACCTAAAAACTTAAACTCGTGTTGTTTTTTCGTTTGAAAAACAAACTATAGGGATCAAAGTAAAGTTATGCTAAAACATGGATGGTACTGTAATTAATTAACCTAGCTAAGATTATTGTATACAATTACCCTAGACAACAAAACCAATTGGGAGATTAGAACTTTGATATCAGCGCAAGTGGTGGTTAGCTCATATGGTAGAGCTCTTAGATGTCTCATACTGTATCTGGGATAGAGTCTTATTTCCCCCTCCCCCATGTAATAGATTAGAAATGTTGAACGACAAAAAAAAAAAAAAAAAACAACAATGATACATATACAATAAAAGTCTCCAACACTTATCATTTTGATATCAACAGAGTAGCAATAGGCCTCAACTAAACATATTTGAATTGTTGATTGTCAATATCAACATGGATGGTACTGTAATTAATTAACCTAGCTAAGATTATTGTATACGATTACCCTAGACAACAAAACCAATTGGGAGATTAGAACTTTGATATCAGCGCAAGTTGTGACTAGCTCATATGGTAGAGCTCTTTGATGCCTAACACTGCATCTGGGATCGAGTCCTATTTCTCCCTCCCCCATGTAATAGATTAGAAATGTCGAATAACAGAAAAAAAAAACCTTTGATATCAACACAACAACAATAGGCCTCAATTAAACATATCTGAATGATTGATTGTCAATATAAACATGATCCAAATATGCATTACAGATCGACTGCAGAATGCACCACATGCACTTGATAGTAGCTGACCGTAGGTCCAACTTCGAGATGTATCTCACACTTAAAGGAACAAAAATGATTGTGACACAAACTTTGTGTCACAACCAATCACAACCCCACTCACATGGGGTGCGGGTTCCACACGGGCCCCACATGCGGGCCCCACACCCCATGTGATTCGGGTTGTGGTTGGTTGTGACACAAAGTTTGTGTATGTATCATTATTCTTAGATTTAGTTCTCCAAAAAAAATTAGCAATTTTATCTTTTGAGGTGGGGAGATGATTTTATCTCCAATGAATCTGGACATAATTGGAGATAAAATCATCTCTCTACATTAAAAGATAAAATCATGTTTGATTTGAGCAACTTGGTTGCTAAATTTTTTTTTGGAGAACTAAGCCTTAAAAAGGAAAGTGCAGTACAGTACACTCATCTCCATTCCATCAAACAAGAGAGTCAAAATTTATGATGAATTCAAATTTTGTATTTTTCTTGTTGTAGTAGTGCTTCTCCAGGAAATACTAATAAATGGGTTGCATGAAAAAGTAGCCCTCGTTCAATGCGTAACTTCTTTTTCTACACTTCCCCCGGGAAATAATATCGAGAGAGAGAGAGAGACAGAGAGAGAGAGGCCACACAGATATGCCAGAGAGTAAAACAGTCAGAGTCAGAATTCCTTCAAGGAAAAGAAAAAAAAAATCAGGTGCTATCAGGTCCACTGATACCAATATGGTCTTCCCTTTCTGATACACACTTATTTTCTTTTTTACGTATCCAACCTTTTTAAGGATTAATTTCTGAATTAAATTCTGATGTCCCTCTTTTTACCTTTTACTTGACGTGATTCACGGTTTAGATTCTCAATGCAAGTTTCCTCACATTTGTAAAAAGGAAGAAGGAAGTCGCTAACCAACAAAATCCAACAAGGTTGCAGTGATTAAATTTACTCAAAAAGAAAAAAAAAATATCCAAGTTTTTTTTTTTTATAACCAAATGTCCGAGCCATCTCGCATGCGGCTTGACTAATTTTGGAGCTCTGGAGGTAACGACTGGACATAAATTGTCCAAGTTGAAAAGTAATAGGAAAAAAAGTAACAAATTTACTCTTATATTCTTATAGGGTAATAGGAGAAATAAAAAAATATAACAAGTATAATGATGATGTTTGAACAATAAATTGGAACTGAGGGAGTCTAAGATTTTATTACCATGGACATAACAAACCTATGTGCCCCAAGCACAATCACGATCTTGTTAGTGCTTATTACATGGGTTCATTTCAAGACTAAGAAACTAGTTCAAGGTGTGTATTTTGTTGAGATTGTTAAATTTGTTGCGTATGTATAATGTTACATCGATCAAGCTTGATACCAATATGATTCTTGATAAATATTAATGCTAAATTAGCAGTTAGTATGATTTCGATAACAAATTTAAGATAAATTTGACCTAATTAATTACGTAAATGGCTAGTGACATGCGATCATCAATTTGTATGTACGGAAGGAGCCAAACAAAACGAACAGTTCAAATTACTCTTTATTGTCCATGCAAGATGGAGTTCATATAAATGGTACAACAAATTTGTCGTGCCTAAGTGTTTGTGAGTGTGAAGGTAACACCCAAGTGAGTGTGTGATGCTGTATTGTTGAATTATTTTAATTTCCATGGTTGAATTTCTATGAGAATGATCCTTATATAACCAAAATATTAAACGATGTATTTTTTACGAACACTATGCTAACAACATTTTGTCACAAAAGTCTTAGATCATCCATCAATTTATTCATAACACCATGAAAAGGGCATCATGTCCCTTTCAGCTCTTAGCCAATTCCCAACTACAAAACAGAAATCAAATTGAATGTAGTTGTTCAATCAACTGATCTCATAAATTTGCAGTTTTGATATTTCCCTTTGATCAAATTGCAAGTTGGAGTGTTCAACCAAACAAAAGATAGTTAACGAAACCTGTGTTTTGGTAATAACGTATTATTTGGAAATTATTTACACAAAATGGACTTCAAGTGAATAAACGGAGTGCGAAAATCATTTTTATTACTATTTAAAATTTTAAAAATAGCCAAGGTTCAAGTTTTCGGAAAGATAGGTGATGGATTCAAGTGTAATAAGTTGCATACATACATAATTGCTGCATTCATTGAGAAATTGCAGAAATGGCTCTTCCCTATTTTGTATGCATGTGTGTTTAAGTTTTACAGTAAGTAATTAAGTTAATAATTTGTTGGGTATTAGTGTTTCTAATAAGTCAATATTATTGCTTCAGGTCGTTTTAATCTCTATAATCTTTTTCCGAGATAAATAAAATTCATTTTTTACTGTTAAAAAAATAAATTTGGTTTGATTTTTTAGAGGTGTTTGGTACTGATCAGTCCGTCCAGTGACTTCCTTTAAACGAGGGCTCTATCTCTCTCTCCTGTCTGGGAATAATAGTAGGAAAAGGTGGGGGGGCAGTTGAAAAGTAGAAAAGGTTAGGGGCCCTTTTTGCTTAGCTTTTCTCGCTAACAAGCAAGGGGTGTTTTTTTATTTTGAGGAAAAAGAAGATTCTTTTGCGTACAAGAAAACACCCGAAAAAATTTAGAACCAAATGCAAACGTTTTTTTTTTTTTTGGCCCAAAAATGTTCGAATCTCCTGATAATCTAAACCGTTTATTTCTCTTTTTCGAACAAATTCTTCCTTTACTCTATCATCCTTTTTTTTTTTTTTTTTGTCATTAATTGACGCAAGAAACCCTTCACATAACACACGCAAACATAAACACCACGACAACTTGGTTTTCGTTTCCATTCAATACACAATTGAACAGCCAGAGAGTGGGGTGTGGGGTTGCTGTCGTTGTGTCTACTGTCTACTGAAGCTCAACATACTTGGACAGCCTGTCAAATTCATCCTTTTGTTAGAATTTTTTAAAGAATGGAAAAAAGCTGTAAGAGCATCTCCAATGCATCTTCAAATCTTCAAAATGAAGAACGGAAGTGACATATCAATGAGAGATTTTATAATTTATGTCCTTTTTTGCTCAAAAAGTTGTACTTTTTGGAGGGACTCATCCTCCTTTTTGGAGAATTGGTTCTTCAGATCTATTTTGGTTCTTCAAATTTGAAGAACCAAAATAAATTTGAAGAATGAATGTGACAAAAAGGAGGATGAGTCCCTCCAAAAGGTACAACGTTTTGAAGAAAATGGGGTATAAATTACAAAATCTCCCCTTGATATGTCACTTCCGTTCTCCATTTTGAAGATTTGAAGATGCATTAGAGATGCTCTAATGCAGATTACTTTGGAATGCAAACGTACTAGATTCCTATAGGTTGTGTTTGGTTTGGTTTTGAGTTTTGGTTTTTGTAATGATTAGAGGGAGAAATAGGTATAATAATTAAAAAATAGGTATTAATGATTGGAGAGAGATAGAGAGAAAAATAAAAATAATATTTAAAAATAGGGATAATAATTGAATAATAATTGAGAAAACCATTTTTTGGAAACCAAACCAAACAAGGCCATAATGTTATTCTCTATTCTTTTCTTTTTTTTGTTTTCATTACATGGTAAGGGGTGTCCGGGTGCGGTAAACCATCCATGCTGGGGACTAAGTAAATTATTTTTTCGCATGCTTGACTCCAAGATCAAACCCTTGTCAATTACTATGTCAGGAACAAATTAACCCATCAACCAAGCAGACTAGCCCTCGAGGCTTATTTTCTTCTAATTTTCCTACCATGACAACATAAGAGGTGGAAATGGAATTTCTTAAGAGGAGATTGCTACCATTTATCATCTTCTCTGAGCATCTTCAATCCAATTCTTCATTTTGAAAATATTTTAAAATATTTTTTTATTCAAAAAGTAAATATAAAGAGTAGTACGGTTCACTCAAACTCCAACCACAACTCTTTATTTGTATCTTCAATTTTCAAGTAACACACACAAAACTCAATCATCTATCTTTTCCTCCAAAATTTTGAAATTAACCAAATATATTGAACATTTACCTTATTTTAAAAATATTTTTAATTTCTTTAATGGTACTAATTTTGTCACTCCACTTCCTATATGGGATCCCACACTTTGTTAAAGTGTGGGACTCCCGTTTTCAGATCAAATTTTGACAAACAAAACTGTAATTTCCCGAAAGGTCTTGATCTGAGCAGTTTTTTTATAAATTTGATCCAGAAATGGGAGAACTGGGTGACTCCCACACTTTTCTTAAAGTGTAGAATCCCACATGTGAAGCTGGGTGTATATATATAAAAGGAACCAAAAAATATTTTTTCATTTTGAAGGAGAAATCATGGTTGGAGTGCCTTCATTCTTCATTTTTTTAAATGAAGAAATGAATGCATGGTTTCAGTGTTCAACTTCGTAAATTCATTTTTTTTATGGAATGCATGGTTTCAGTGTTCAACTTCGTAAATTCATTTTTTTTATGGAAACATCATTAGTATACTTTAAAAATTTATAACTTTCCAAAATTGCACTTTATGGAGATATCATCATTGGAAATTTCATAAGATTTTTGCAATCTACCAAGGGCAAAATGGGAATGTATTAAGTTTTACCCACAAGATTTTAAAAATAGATGCTTATTAAGGTGACAACCCAAAATAAAATACTCAACTAAAAGTCGGATTGAGGGAATATTTTTCAAGACAAAAGCAAGCCTATTTGAGGAATAATAACATTCTGTTAACTTAATTTGTTGGATCCGATTTCTCAAAAAAATTAGACAGTTGGCCTAGAGATTGTGTAAACATCACTAAAATAAAATGTTGAGGGTTAGGGGTTCAAATTCTACGTAGAGGAATTTGATACCCGTTGTGATTGATTAAATAGCAGCACTAAATTAAGACCTCGATTGGGCATTTTAAATCACGAAACCATTTAAATTGCAAACGATTACTAACCCTATATCTTAAATAACATAAAACATGATCATTCTACTATTTTTTTCACACTTTAACAGACTAAAACACAATTATATAGTACATATACACACAAAATGGAGGTTGAAAAAGATGGTGCAGTTCAACTCTTTGGGCCAAGACAAAAGTAGCCTCGTACCCAAAGCCCAACTGGAGTATTAGGGCATACTTATCTGACAAAAAAAAAACACCAAATTTAACCTTAAAAACGCCTTTTATAATTTAGCAAGTCACTTTTCAAAAAATTCACAAAATCAGACTCTATATTCAAACTTTAGCAAGTCACTTTATCAAAAACTCACAGAATCAGACTCCCTATTCAAACTTTTACTCTTCTCTCCTTCCTTCTCTTTTTGTGAGTGAACAGTAGGTCACCAAATTTGTAAAATTACTGTAGCAAAGTTAAGAAATCTTCAAATTGGTGAATTCATTTAGTGAGGCTGATTTTTGAGGTTTTAGAGGAGTTTGCTCTCTACTTTAACTTTAAAGCTAAATTGTTAAGCCACATATTGATGCTCGTAGCTAACCAAGGCAATACTCGAGCAATTTCTAGGACAGACACATTCTTCAGCTGGCCCCAAACCTTAATCTGGGACTGGGCCTTCAAACTAGAATTCACGTTGCATGTTCTTGAGAGAGATACAGACACCAAAGAGAAAAGTCCCTTCAAACTAGAATTCACGTTGCATGTTCTTGAGAGAGATACAGACACGAAAGAGAAAAAAACAGATTTTTTTCTTATTTTTTAGGTACTTCGGAAAGTAAAAACCGGGAGATTGTCGCAGCACCCCAAGGCAACTCTGTGCAAACAAAAACAAAAAAAAATGAAATCCTAAAATGACGAGGCAAAGAAAAAAGAGACTCTCATAGTCTCATTCATTGAAGTAACGACTGCCCGGAAGCATCAATGGTACTGCAAACCACTGCCGAGTGCATATTGAGATTACAGACATGGAATAGTATTAATTAACCAAAGTATCCTGATTGATCAACAAACACAGGCTCTCAAAGCTCGGGTTTGACTTTCACATCTCCATTTGGTAACATGCTCTGTGCTTGTGCAAGCCGCTTCAATTCCTGCGTTAGATGTTAGGACCTTAGCGCTTGTACCAGAGAGCAAAAACCAGTAAAAAAGATGTAAGACACCTATCATGGCTCTGTTAAATGCAAGACAAAAATCCAATCATAAGAAAAATTCAGTTCTAAAAACGTATGCACATTGAATCTTAGAGCGTTGATAGATAAATCCGAAACTCAATCTTGGTAAGCTTTAGGAACTTTCTAGTATTCTTCAGGCCATAAAATGCACTGGATCAAACCAACAAACTGTCGGTTTTTCAGTTGTTCTTCTGCAAGACATTCATTTCATATATGCATTTCCCTAGCAACATCCCACATAAAACCAGTTGTCTAACAAAATTCAAACAATTAAAAGTTCCTTATATATATAAAATTGTAAACTGGATGAAGAAAGATGGTATGCCCTTGAAAACAGAAACGTTGACACTTAAAAGAGAAACTTACAGCTGCAGAAGTAGCTCGTATCTCCCTGTAAGATTCCACTTCATCCGGAAATGCCTGTTCAAGTTCCTCAAGAAGATGCCTTCGTAGGCCCTGTGCAAAACACAAGGAACATTGCTAATCCCCTTCAATATCAAAAGCACATGCAAAATCGTAATGCAATCTTGTTGACTAGCGGTCTTAACAAGACTGCAAAAATTAAAGAAGTTGGGTACAATTCTTTGATACGTCAGTTTAAATTTTAAAATAAATGAGATACTCGTTTCCAAGAGTTTTTTTTTTTTTTTCATTTTTTTGTGGTGGTGACAGTGCCCAGGCCTTTAGCCCAAATTCTGAAATTCGGCCCACGTACATGCCCACCCATATCACATACACTGGGAATCGGATGATCATTAAAGGGTTATTCCAATTACGGTGATATCAGCAAAAACCCGCGCCATTTAACTGTGCAAAAGGAAACTACAAAAACTAATTAGAAGATGTATTTTAGGACTCGTTTGATACTTCACACAGATGGGGTACCATTTAAAAGTTTCTAGGCAAAAGCAAGTAGTGGTGGACTATGTAGCACTGACATAGACACACAACACGACAACAAAACTCCAACAAGCAGATTTCAAAAACTTGGAAGACACGATACGTTGGGGATACTTTTTGAAAATTATTGACGTATGCATTCAAATGAATAAGAAAAGGCTCCAATTATTAATATGTAAAACCATATATCCTTTACATCATATTTGTTATCACATCATTCACAAATGACAAAACTATTTGTCTTTATCTAAGCGTTAACAAGAGTTGAATATTTCGTCTAACATCCTGAAGTGTCTTCCAAGTGCCCCGAGAGTGTCTAGAGCATTTTTTAGAGTGCCCTAGAGTGTCCAAATAAAAAACGTTGAGAAAAAACCCGACACTCCGGATTTTGATTGTCAGACATGTCGGGAGAGTGTCGGAGAACGACAAGCGTCCGACACAGTACATGGCCTTTGACAAAGTGTCTGCACTACATAGGTGCTGGATTTAAGCAGGGAACAGGAGGGGCATGTGCCCTCCCTCAATTATACATAATTACACTGGTACAAATTAAATGAACTATCTTTTGCTTCTAAAGAAATTCTAGATCTACCCCTCCCTGAATTTTTAAAATTGGTGATCATTTCAGTTTGCCCGAAATTTATTGCAACTGACTCCCCAAAAACATAAACTTTGCTAAGAAGCCTCAATGACAGTTAATAACACTCGTAGACGAAATCGCACTCTTCTCTTCCCCATTTTGCTCTCTAAACTCTCTGTTCTCGTGAATCCATCCCTTCAATATTGCCTTAGAGGCTCCATTAAAAAAAAAATGCAAGGTTCTAAAACTTGCTAGGCGCTCCTAGGGCGGCCGGGCACCTTCTAGCTTCTATGACCAAGTACTCGGCGCCTAGTCGGGCTAGTCGGTGAGGGGCCTTCTAGAGCCTAAGGTGCGAGTACTCAGCCTTCCAGACCTTCTTTTAGAACACTAAAAAAAATGCACGTCGTCACGAAGGCCATTGATAGTGTTTTTGTCCAATAGCTTTATGCTGACAAAGAACATTGTTAAGGCACTTGGCATGTTCCGCTCTTTGGACGGATGGCAAAATAAAATCTCTGGAGCAAAAGTTGCCGAGGGAAAATTTTGCACTACGCATGGAGGAAGATTCAGAATAGATAACTATAAAACAAAGCTGCACTTACGAATCATGTTTGGCATTTGCTCACAGATGGAAGCCAGTCTATTTGCTCAAGGTTATGCATTCTGTACTGTGCCTATTCCAGGGATTGCTAATTGTCACATCCAAAAATTCTAAATTCCGAGGCTTGAAGTTCACAATTATTTTGAACATCCTCATTGGCTGTCTATATCTTTATGGAATAACTGGTTGCCTATATTGAGCCTGTAGAGTTTGCAATGGAGGACAGAAGTATACACCTATCCAGGCTGGGTAAGGATGCTATTGTCGCTACTTGCAAGCGTTGTTCACGATAGAAAATGGAAACGACCAGCAGCAAATTTAACAGATTTATTAACTCAAGCTGCGTGTCCTTGTGGGTTGCACCATGTCGTTGATAAGTTGGCATGGACTGGTTCATCTACATGTATTTTCTTAGTAAAAGATGGTTGGCAAGTGGACTAATCAGAAAAAATATTCCGTGGTACAAAACGGAATCCCAAGACACATCTTCCATTCTTTGGTTGGCTATACAAAATGAGCTAAAATAATCATGCTAAACTCTCGGACCCTGTTTGATAACCCTTGGGGGGTGGGATTGGTGTGTTAACGGGATTGGTCATCCCGTTTTTGTGTAACCTAAAATCACTTGGTACACAAGAATGCACAGCATTTTCATAATACATACAATGATGTTGGTATTCTCATCAAGGAAAGTGTAGGGTAAATTTGAGATTAGACTTCAAAGCAATCAGGTTTTCTGAACATTCAAAACCAGTGGTACCAGCGTGAATGATTCTTTCTTCATCTGCTTTCTATAAGCTTGGTCATTGGTGCTTCACTAGGACCTAGCTCGTTTCCCTCCATAAGTTTCAGTATGGGGTTGTGACCTATAACATTAACATCATCTCTGATTTTCAGTAAGCCTTGATTAATTTGCTTTCTGTTGTTCTTTTGGCTTGTTATTTGGATGGCCCTTCAGTCCTAGGGTATGCCATATGACCATTGTAATCTTGTAAAAAAAACCTTCCTTTGTCTTCCTCTTTTTTTTTTTTTTTTTTTTTGGGGGGGGGGGGAAGAAACTCGACATTCTAAATAAGATTGCCATGGTTTGATCTTGAATCAACCTAAGCAATCAGTTCATTTCGAATTCAAGCAGCAAAAAGGTATGCCTTTTTTTTGCCTCTAGAAAAATATTTCAAGTAGGCACTCAAATTTGCCCAAATATACACAAGAAACTACACACAGCAACAACTGATGAAGAGATGAATCATTTACAGATAAAGAAAGTAAGGTCAACATTCAAGAAAACCCGTGTTTAACGCAAAATTGGGAGTGAAAAAGCTAACCTTGAAGGCATCTGCTTTTCCTTTAGTGATCTGATTTTTGGCAACGCATTCATTCAACACATCCTTCGTGAATTCATCCGGATTCTTCCCATCATCAATTAAGCTACTCATACCCGTCAAATACAAAATATCATTAATTGAAGTAATAAAACAATCACAAGTAAATCAGGTGAAAAAACAACATTATGCACACACAAAAAAAGGAGGAAAAAGACTCACTTCACCACCTGCATGGGAACTTGGATGTTGCACTTCTCTGCCATTTTAGTCATGTTATCGAGCTCCAAAACGAGAGAATTCCTGTACAAATCATTCCCATTACAAACTTATCAAAACCAACTCAGCCTCAAGTCTCAAACAATTGGGTTTGCTGCATGATTCTGTTTTCTTCATTCATTGAGTTCTATTGAGGTCCTCATATTCTCTAATATCCAAAAATTCTTGATCAATTTAAACTCTATTCTGGTCTACGCTCTCCTTTTTTCTTTTTTGATAACTCAAGTGCCCAGACCAGCTTTCATGCGCCTCGACTGGACT
This sequence comes from Vaccinium vitis-idaea, assembly GCA_963854785.1. Lineage (NCBI taxonomy): Eukaryota > Viridiplantae > Streptophyta > Magnoliopsida > Ericales > Ericaceae > Vaccinium > Vaccinium vitis-idaea. The sequence continues at coordinate 618,185 of OY978224.1, forward strand.
GATTCTCGACTGGACTAATCAGGGACTAATCACACCGTGCACCAGTGGGGTCCAATTAAAGCCGAAGCAATTGCCCGCGACACTGCCACAAACAAGTTGATAGCAGTCTACCTTCTCCTTAATGCATTCTACCGTAACCGTATCACTATTCTAATAACTACATCTACATCTACATCTCCAACAAGAAAAAGGAACCAAATAGAAAAACAAAAAGAAAAAAGGAGAATTGGGAGAAAAAGCTAGGGTAAAAGAGAGAGGGTATACAGGCGTTGGAGGAGGGGGAGCTGAGAGGCGACATTGAAGGAAGAGACGGTGAGGTAGAGCTGGTGAATGAGTCCCAAAGTCTTGTGGATCGAGTTTATCACTTGGTTGAGATTTTGTTTCGGATCATCGGACGCCGCTGCCGTCGTGGCTGAGGCATCGTTTGTTTGAGGGTTGATCACACCATTGCCGCCACCAGAAGCGGCTGCGGCTGAGTTAATTGAGGAATCCGTGGGTTCGGTTGGGGGCTTCCGATAGGGATTTGGGTGGTGGTGGTGGTCCGAGGGTTCGTTTGATTTCACTACCAGCTTCTGGTTTGGGGCTTTTCGCGACATCTGGAAGAGAAGAGAAGAGTATCGCGATTTCGACGGACTCCCTTTCTTTCTGGGAGCAATTATTCAGTGCGCCTACTGCATTTCCCGATTCTTAAGACATCGTCGGTCAACCCGCGGATCCAAAGCCCGCCTGGCTCGCGAACCCGTCTGTGGGGTGGACTAAAACACAGCCCGAGTGGTAATGGGTTGGATTTGGGCCTTTGGGGCATTGGGCATAAGCCCAGCCCCCCGCCAATATGTGACGATCTACAATGCCATTAGGGCTACAAACAATCAAGCTGAAGGCTCAACTCGTTTAGAGCTCGTCAGTCGAGCTCAACACTCTAAAGTTCGGCTTGGCTCATTAATACTTGGCTCATTCAATCGTTTGTATGGGCTAGGCTTTGGCTCTGGCTCGGCTAGCTTGTGCACTTGCACGTCATTGCTTAATAGTTGTCTAACTGCACATGTGTGCAATGAAGTTATGCGTTCAATTTTTTAGGATTATTAATGGGATGAGTATGAGTGGTAGTGTAGATTTTTCAAAAGGCCATGTTTTGCCGAATAGAAACGCGAATGAGATAAACGAAAGAGATTATTAAGTCAGAACGAAATCAGTAACCTTCGTATTGTGAAAACATTTCGAAACGGACAATTCGGTTAAGTTTTAAGTAGTTTGCTTTATTCTGGGTCTGAAAAGTAAAGAATGATGCCTCGAGTCAGTACATTAAGATTGGTCTTAGTAAAAATGCAACATACCCCATCTAAAAAGAAAAGGTTAATGTGCACTTTAGAACCTGAATTCGTGTCATTACTCATGCTAAGATGGAAATTAAGGCCCATCATTCTACTTGTGCCTGTTGGGCCGACGAGTCCACAGCCCCCTTGACCAACTCTCTAGCCACTGTAGAAACCTCAAGAAGGTTATTTGAGTAGGTTGGTTTAAGTATCGTAGACGAGTCACTGGTAACACTAACAGCAATTTGTTCCCCGTCAGGAGCTAATTAATTCAAGAAAAATGATACACGTCACCGGATACATTTCATCAGCACAGAAAATCAATAAAAGCAAGTGAACAATGCTCGCCTTACGTCTTTATAGCATTACGCAACATGCCCCGATATAGATGTAACCAAATATATTGCATATGAGGTGAAATTTTTTCCTGTCGCTACCGGCATCCTTCTTGATTCAATGAGCCATTTGACCTTGTTTGAATAAGATCCAATATTCCAAACCACTAAGTCATGTAAAGTAAGAAATTTTCTCAGTTCAGAGAGACAGAGGCGGCTCCAAGAGAGAGGTTGGGTGGTCACCCGAACACCCTGAAATTTTTATTTTTTTTAGAAATACATGTAAAAAAAAAAAATTATAAAATTTTTATCGTTTTGAACACCCTGGCCAAAAATGTTTGAACACCCTGCCTACAAAATTTGAACATCCTATCTTAAATGTTTGAACACCCTACCCAAAATGTGTGAACCAAAAAGGAAAAAAAAATGTTAATCTCCTTTGGACCCTCAATACTATGCAAAGACAAATACAGAGAATGATATGTAATTAATGAAAAAGAAAAAAAATCTGTAATTTATCTAAATGAAAAAGGAATAGGGATGAAACCTTTCCTGAGGAATTTTTTTTTAGCTATTTCGCCATTCTCCGTCCATCACCGTCGTCTATCGTCTCTCGACTCTCATTCGAATCACTGAATCAGCCAATCGCCCACAGGTAACAAGCTAGACCTCTTTCCGATTTTTTGATAATCTGGTGTTTTGAGTGTGAGTTCTCAGTTTAGGTGTTTAGGTTTGTCCTTTGTCGGTGGTCTACAAACAACTCTACTATACATGTAAATAGTATAAATCTAAGGTGGTTATGGTCCACCACTCCACAGATTATAATAAAGAAATAAACTTTCCTTTATTGCTCACATGACACATGTGCTTAATGCTTACATCTATCCACTGATTATAATAAAGTATAATATATGTTAAGCTTACTGCTTAGTATAATTTTTCTACAGTATAATAGCAATTTTGTTTCTGTTTTAATTTTTGTTTGCTTAGTTGGAATCATGAACAAGTTTGTGATACGAAAATCAAGACCAGTGCAAGAGTCATCTCCAATTGAAACTTTTGATGATAGCAACCCCCAAAACTTGTCGAAGCAAAGCCGTATTGACTTGCAAATTTTCCATCGGTTAATGAGGCTATTATTCAACGGTTTCAAAATATGAAAAGTCGTCGAGGGCAATTAATATTAATAGTTTTTTTTTTTATGTACGATTATGATTTATAGAGGACCGTAGTAGAATTTCTGACCACCCTCGCGAGAATTCCTGGAGCCGCCACTGCAGAGAGAGTCTGCAAAAGTGATTAAGTGAAGGCTGGTGAACTCCATTTATTATGCAGAGAAGCATAATAGTATCCAACAAGTAGTTTTTAACAGCCGAAGCCCAGAATTAAGAAGAACAAACCAGAGGCTGAAAGCAATTTTACATGAAAACTAGATAAACTCGACAAACCATCTCACTGTAAAAAAAACACTCAACACGGTGTTCAATTCTTCGGGAAAAAACTCGAATCCTGCATTCTGGTGAGTGCCTTCTCGAACTGACCCCACCTCTGCTCCAAAGTCCCACTATACCCAATGGACATCCTTACCAAACCGGGCGAAATGCCAGCCAATGCTTTCTCCTCTGCATTCAATTCACTGCTAGTGCTACTCCCAGAGCATGACATGAGGGTCTCATGGTATCCCAAACTAACCGCCATGAACCCGAACTGGGTGAAGTTTTGTAAGTGGTTCATCAACCGGTTAGCCCTATCCTCGGTTTCCATGTCCACGCAAAGAAGCCCACCGTACCCATACTCTTTGTTGGCCAGGGACTTCAGGAGAGAGTGGTCCGGGTGATCCTCGAGACCTGGGTAGATAACTTTGAGACCCATCTTCTTCATTCTTGTTGCGTAAGTCAAGGCCCGGTGGCAATGCTCCTTCATTCTCAGGCCCAGGTGAGGGATCCTCTCTGATAACTCAAAGGCAACCTTGGCATTCATTGTTGGGCCTAGTAACATCAGGGCCCCTTGATGGAGGTCCATCATGGAGTTCACAAGGCTTGCTGGCCCACAGACGGCTCCTGTCCATTATTATACCATTGGATCATGGATAATCATAGCTATTCTGAGAGATGATTATAAAAGCAATACCAGGACTGAGTGTTTCTCTGAGAACCGACTTGTATGACAACCAAAAAGAGCATAAAGTAAAGTACTTAATTAAATAGGTAAAGAATCAACTACTGGATCAAATAAGTACTGTGATGCTTTTCACAAACCCAATTTCTTTCTATTACTACTAACAAACAAAACAAGAGTCACTAGGGGACCTAGTGCCGCGTGTTATGTGCATTTTTATATGTCACTGGCTTTCGTGTATGCATTATTTCTTGGAAAAAAAACCTTGTAGCGATCTATATAGATCGATGTAGACATTATGAATTGTCTTGTAACAAAATCAGTCATTGCCGCTACTGTCCCTAGTTGTCTTTTATGAAGAAGCTGGACAACAAAAAAATAGTAGTTCATAACAACGGCGCCTATGGTCATAAATCCAAAAAAAATCCAACTTCAATCACTGAGAATCGCGGAAAGCCCTCTCAAAAGAGATAGATGACTCAACTTTCACGAGTGTATCCATTAATGATCATTGAGCACGAAAGTTTGGCTGGGGACAAGACAATCTTAGTCCACAAACACCATATGTATGATACCTTCACAGCACACCATTGGTGACAAGACCACACCAATATAAGAAAAATTGGTTGGAACTGGTACCCCAATGAGAACGATGTATCCAATACACGACGGACCACGTTTTAGGTATCATATGATATGTCACTAATGCATCAACTGAATTGATCTTTCTTGTCAAGTTTCAAGCAATGCATATGACACATCAAGTGCAACCCCAAGTATAATCACCAAAACGTGGCGACCATAGCATTGCTCCATTTTCAACAAATTGCAATTAGCCAGAAAATTGCGCTTTTGTCCAAAGAACAACACTATGAGCGGAGACTTTAGTGCATAGGACAGGACAAAGATGTGTACAGAACCGTCCGATGCACGTGAACTCCTCATTATTTTATAGAATTCACGTGCATCAAACGATTCCGAACACATTTGTATCCGGATGTGTACAATAAAGTCCGTGCACAAAAACAAACATCACGTGTATGATCATACCACCACACCCACACTAGTGGACCACAGCAGTACATGAAAAAGTTATGCTGCTTCATCTCTTCCATGTGATCACTTTCCTAGTAGTTGCATTAATCATGTTATGAACAGTTTTGGTAACAGCTTTTCCTCTACTTTGTCTCCAATTCAGATCAACTCGGGGCCCCTTTGTGCTTTGAATATTAATCCAGAAATAAGAAGGATATCCTTTAGAATATCCTTATATTATCCTTATTAACACCAATGAGTTATTTTTTCTTACAATGTTTTTTTAGTTGTCTCAAAACCTTTTTCTGGCCTACCTCCCAAGCAGGATAATGTTTATATTGATACTTTCTTCAATACCAAACATACAATCACATGCACCATCTTAAGCAAAGCCAAAAGGAACAACCACAAACTGTTAATTTAGGGAAACAACTCTCTCTCTCTCTCTCTCTCTCTCTCTCTCTCTCTCTCTCTCTGTATTTTTTTCTCATTCTGGGTCAGGGAGGGATAATTAGTGTTCCAAAAGTCAGTTGCCTCCCCGCCTAGGCGTTAGGCGGTGTCTAACACCTAGATTAGGCAGCCAACTAGTCCTCACCTATGCGCCAGGCCACTCTTTTCCGTTCGACTTGTGCCTAATGATTTTTTAGAACCTTGGGGGTAGTGCTTTGGTTGGCTAGTAACAAAGAAACATTTGTGAAGAGCTGAACCAAGTAACAGATTTTTAGAACCTTGGGGATGGTGCTTTTGGTTGGCCAGTAACAAAGAAACATTTGTGAAGAGCTGAATGAAGTAACACTAACAAAGAAACATTTGTGAAGAGCTGAATGAAGTAACACTTACCGAGCCTGTTCAACAAAACGGACTTATTCTCAAAATTGAGTTATTGCGTTTTATGAAACTGATCATTCTCTCACAATACATTAACCCAATTTCATTCAATAAGCCAATTCTACTGACTTATTGCTTATAAGTCCGGATGTGGAACACCCCCTTAGCCAAACAACTAATTAATATTAGGCATGGGATTCCTTGTGCCTAATTTTCTGGTTTATGATCCAGCTCCAACTCTCACAAACGTGGTAACATCATTGCCTTCCAATTTGTAAAAGATTTGGGAAAGGGTACAAAACATGATTTTCATAACCACGTGATCCCATCCCAAATAAGGATATTCTATGTTTCTGTTGGCCTAGGTATTTTAAACATCTTGGGTCCATTTTTTAAATAGGAGTATTTATTTTCGTACGAACTTTTAAAATAGGAGTATTTATTTCCGTACGAACTGCACTTATAATAAGGGACTATCACTATTATATCTGCAAGTATTCCTAATATTGAGAGATTGCTCCTCTAAAAAATCAAATAAATCCCTTCAATTACATAGTCCAATGGAGTTTGTTTTCTCCTAAAGAGTTTTGAAACCTCCAAAATTTTAGACTCTTGCTGCAGAGACTAAACCATATCGGCTTTATAAATGAAATTGGACCCTAAAAATTAGGCGAGAAGCGTAAGCTGGAATGGACAGTGACTTATGCTGACATTAGAATTCAATATCATGTTCTTATCTCTAAATTATTTACACTTGGTTTTCTTTTTTATCATAACCGGATTTCCTGATCTGACTGCTTGCATGCACCTTGAATTATTCTAAAACTTAAAGGTAATGACCGGACACAACCCCAGTAGCCGTAAGAGGAGTTCACTGACAATGAGAATTGAACCCTCAGGTGAAAGCAAACTCCTAAATCTAAGACCACTTCGACACAATGATTGGGTTATACACAGTTGATCTTATCTACCGGGCTCCTTTGGCAAAAAATACCAAAAACGGATTATTGGTTTTTTCATTTTGTTCTTATTCAAATTTTTTTGTTTTTGTTAGTTTTGCGTCAAGATTTCGTCTCGACGAGACGAATCTAACAAGTATAAATTTATGATCAAATCAAATATTTTTTTGAATAAAACCGAAACACTTGGACTATTGGATTAATTTTGGTTTTATTCAAAAATATTTGGTTTACCCATAAATTTATACTCCCTCCGTCCCCATTTATTTGTCCCTTTTGGGAGTTCGTGTCACTTTTCAATTGATTATATCTCGTAATTTACATTGTTTTACATGATTTCGAAAACTTGTCTTATAAAACTAATTGAGATCTATCAAACAAGATACATATTGAATATAAAATTCATTACCGATTTAAAGTTATAGCTAGTTTTTTATCCGATTAGATTAGGACGAGGGACCAAAATTTGGGGACGGATGGAGTACTTGTTAGATTCATCCCGTCGAGAAGAATCAAGAAATCATAAAATCTTGACGCAAAACTAATAAATACAAAAAAAGTTGAATAAGGATAAAATTAAAAAACAAATAATCCGTTTTTGGTTTTTTTCCAGAGAGTCCGCACTAATTTTGATAAGACCAGTGCAAAACAGAACAAGATACGGCCAAACTACTGTATCACCTATCAGGATGTACGTTTGGACTTTTATGCATTAAAAAAACACGCCACGTTTACGGTCGACAAACATACCTGCAATGATGTCGGCCCCACCGCTGATAAACTTGGAGATGCTATGAACGACGACGTCGGCTCCGAGCCGCGCCGGCGAAAGAACCATCGGAGCGAACGTATTGTCCACAACCACCATCACCCCCTTATCGTGCGCCAACCTGCACAGCTCCGGCACGTTAGCCACCGCCAGCGTAGGATTCGACACGGCCTCAAAATACAACACCTTAGTGCTCCCCTCCACCATCGCCTCCTTCACCATCTCCAAATCCCCCAGATCCACAAATGTCGTTGTTATGTTGCACGCGCGTTGGAAGAAATGAGTCAGCAGCGCGTGTGTCCCGCCGTAGAGGCTCCTCGAGGCCACTATGTGTCCTCCGCTGCTCACCAGTTGTAACAGAACCGACGATATGGCGGCCATGCCGCTGGACGTACAGTATCCAGCCTCGGTGCCTTCTAACGCAGCCATCTGGCGGCCGAGATTAAGGACCGTCGGATTGAAGTGGCGGCTGTAGATGAAGAAATCACGGTCGGGGCCTAACTCGCCGGAGAACATGCGGCGCATGGTTTCCGGTTCCATGACGGTGAATGTGGCGGAGGCCTCGATGGACATGTTGACGCCGCCGTGCTCGCCAAATTCGTGGCGGGAATTGGCGAGCGCCGATGCTGGGTCTTCCCATGATGGCGGCATCGTTGCCAGTGCCTTTTTGGCCGACGCATAATCGTCGTGATCGATGTCATCGGATCCGCTGCGTTTCTTTCCTGAGATAGCAACGTTACGGACGCCGGTTTCCGCCATTGGTTTAGAGTGAGAAGGAGAGCTTGGAGAGGGAGAGAGTTTGACGGAGAGGGGAGTTAGAGATGGGGAGGGATTTGGGGAGAGGGTTGTTTTTGTAGTACGATACGGCAATGCAGGTAGGCAGGATTTATAGAGAGTGGCGATGGTATGGTTATTGTTTTTTTTTTTTTTTTATAATTATTATTCCTAATCTATCGGATGAAAGAGAGAATGATATTAATTGAGTTGGTACAGAGAATCTGGTCAGTATTTGTGTAATGTAATGGCAAAATTGGCCATGTTCGGTTTAGAGTTTTGTTTTAGTTTTGGTTTTGTTGACATCATCATTTTCTTTATTTTTTTCTCTATCTCTCTCCACTCATTACACCTACTTATGTCATCAAAACTAAACTAAAACTACATACCAAACACAGTCAATATTTTCGACTGATTATTACCGCACCATTATGTGTGAAAAAATGGGGTTAGCATGGGACGGACAGACTTGGGATTATGTCGATTTTGTAAAAGGGTTTTGTTAATATGTGCCCTTAAGGCACATGATAGAACACATGACAATGTCCATTAAATGAGGTCAATTAAACTCCACTATTGTAGTAGAAAGTAGTGAAAGTAGTTGGATATTGGATAAAGAGTAAAATTTGTTTTTTAGACCAAAATACCCCTTAATTTTTCCATCCACTCCGTTTCATTTGTGTTCCCTCTTTTTTAATATTGTCCTTTCACCTTCTTGTCTTTTGACATCCACGTAACCCATTTTCCTACTAGTAAACAGTAGTAACCCAAACAGCCAATAAAAAATCATTGGATATGTATTTTTCTTTGGCATCCGTCCTTTTGATGCTTTTCATGTGCTAATATGTATTTTCCGGTCAGTTAATACATAACCAATGATTTTTCGATCAGTTAATCTTTTTTTTAAACACGATTCGATCAGTTAATCTGGTGGTCAAAGAAAAATACATGTCCGATGATTTTCTTTTTCTTTTTTATTTTTGGCTCAGTTATGTCCAATGATTTTGGATAGGCTGTTTGGGTTACTACTTTTTGGTAGGAAAATTGAATGCCAAAAGACAGTAAGGTGAAAGGGCAAGATTAAAAAGGAGGGAGCATAAATGAAATGGAGTGGAGGCAAAAATTAAGGTTATTTTGGTCTACAAAAACAAATTTTACTCTTCATCCAATATCCAACTACTTTCACGACTTTCTACATTAGTGGAGTTTAATTAACCTTATTTAATGAACATTACCATGTGCTCTATCATTAGAGGGTGAGGACAAAAAAAGGACATGAGAGGAATTTGGAAGGATGAATAGTGAAATGGAGGTGATCCTCCAAATTTTTTTGATCCTCCATATTTGGAGGGTGAAAAACAATTCTCTAAAATGGAGGAGAAAATGGAGGATGGGTTGAGAAGAGGTATTCCTCCAAAATAGAGGAATGGAGGCAAGAATGGAGTTATGGGAGGTGGGTTGAAGATGCCCTTAGGAGCACATATTAACAAGACCCTTTGTAAAATTATAACATTTTAAAATATTTTAATTATGCGGTGCTTGATAAATCTACGATAATATACCAATAAATTTGTGGAGTTTGGAAAAGCATTAATTGTAGTAATTAGATTGATTGAGTTGGTCGGGTGAATCTGGTCAAGATTTTTGCAATATATAGCATAATCAGAATATTTAATTACGAGTGATTAATTATTACCATAATTAACCATGATGTGGAATGATTAACCCACGCCAACATTAGAGAACTGATGACATCGAATCCCAACTAGCTAGGTTTCGTTGATTAGAATAATTTAATGTTCAAAAGAGTTCATAATCGATAGACTTCTCAAAAACACTAAACACATCCATCCATCCATCTTAATCAACTCTAATTCAAACTTCCAGAACACAGTAATCGAAGGAAAATGTGAAAAAAAGTACAGTAGGATGAAAAAAATATACAGTAAGAGAGAGATTGACAAGGAGGGCTGTAGGCCCAGTCGGACAGTAAATTCCGTCCAAGTCTATATATATTGGTGGGGGACCGATAACAATCGATGGCGGAATCAGTCAAAGCTGATACACTGTACAGCAAGACTGATAGCTCCAAAGGAGAGGGAACTTCAATTCCAAGTGGCTTTTGGTAGGCCAAAAAAAAAGGAAGACAAAACCAAAATGGGGACCGGACCATAAAGAAAGAAAGAAAGAGAGAGAGAACTTATAGCAAAGATATGGTCCACATCCCATTAGAACCTGCATTTGGTACGGTTTAATGGTCCTCGTGCAAATCATGCTCTCCCACAAAAAAAAAAAAGGATAAGGCTGCTTCCAACACCCACTCCAGAAATCCACACAATCCTCATCCATATTTGCCACGCTAGCACACTCGTCACTAATTTTTTTTTTTTTTTTTTTTTCCCCCGGTGAATAGCACAGTACTCGTCAGCATGAGCGCACTCAACTAAACCAGGGCGGCAAACTTCCTAGTTGTCTCAAAATTTGAAGGCAACTTCTTGAAAGAGTTGTATTCTCATCAGGGCCGGCCCAAGCCCAACGTCTAGGGCACTCCAAAAATGGCCACTTTTTGGGACACTCCACCATTTTATATCAATGGGCTTGAGTAGAACACTTTTTGGACCAAAATAAAGAAAAAAAAATCCATTATAAGTTACAAAAGAGCCCAATCATTGTGGCCCAATATTTAAAAAAGGCTCAAAAGCTATTGTGGCCCAAAATTTTAAAAAAGGCACAAAGCTAAAATTGATTTAAAAAAAGGCCGAATTTCCATTTCCTTGTGATACTGATGACATGTCATTGCCACCAGTAGGCTCAATTGCTCCAAATAAGGATTGGAATCAGGATCTTTACCCAGGAGCGAAATTAAGAGTAACAATTTTCACCGATAAAAACGCACACATAATTATCATATGCGGAGTATCAATTTTTTTTCCGTTTTCATAGAAGTAAATAACATACCCGCCTAACTTTTTTGGTCATATGGGTAGTAACAAGTTATAAGAAGATTTCATCTACTAAGCAAAAATTGCCTTTATCGTGAGAGGACCAAGCTAAATTTACTTCAAATTTTTTAGATTGATTTTCTTAATTAGTTAATAAGTACTTGAATTTATAAGGGTTGAGTTAGAATTTCGTAAACTTGGGGGCAGGCGTGTTTGCCACCTTAACCTCAATTGGTTCAAAATGCAACACGTGTAATATTCAAGTGATACTTGTGCGTTATATGTATCTAGAGACTTCGTGTTTTGATTTTTCCGTTATTATGTAATGATTGTAGAACTTTATATTGTTTTGGTTTTCTCGTATAATGATTGTTACTCGAAAAATTATTTAAGCGTTGTACTTGAAAGGCACAATTTTTAAACTAGACCTAGGGCACTCCAAACCCTTGGGTCGGCCCTGATTATCATGCCTACTTAGCCGAACTCTTTAGATTCACACGTCACTATATATCGTTAATCATAGACACACTTGGGCTAGAGAATGACTGGTTTAGCGCCTCCCACAGCTTAAAACAATTTCCGCGAGCTTAAAAAACTCGTAGAAAATTGAGAAGGAATGGGTATTTATTACTAGTATTGCTATCAATGTCCAACGAACTTATTTTTATATATGGATAATGTATATGTCAAGACATACAAAATAATTCTAAAAAGAGTCAATTCTACAATTGTGGCTTTGGTTCCTAAAGTGCCTAATCCCTCCAAAGTGGGAGATTTTAGACCAATATCTTGTTGTAACACTATTTATAAATGCATTGCCAAGATATTGTCTAAAAGAATCCAACTCTCTCTTCCCTACCTTATTGATCCAGTCCAATCTGGTTTTGTCAAGGGTAGGAGAATTGCAAATAATATTTTCCTCACTCAGGAGCTCATGAGAGGATACCACACCTCCTCTCCCACTCCTAGATGTGCTTTGAAGGTTGATATCATGAAAGCCTATGACAATGTTAGATGAGATTTCTTTTGGGATATTTTCACTTGCATGAATTTTCACCCTAAAATGATTCAATGGATTCAAGCTTGTGTTTCCACTGCCAGTTACAGTCTTAACATTAATGGTGAGCCCACTGGCCAAATCATAGGGAAAAGAGGTCTTCGCCAAGGGGATCCACTCTCCTCATATCTCTTTGTCGTTGTTATGGAGACTCTGACTTGTATTTTGAAAGAAAAGGCCAAGCTTCCTGATTTCCATTTTCACTGGAGATGCGAGCGCACTAACATAATCAATCTCTGTTTTGCTGATGACCTCATGATCTTCTGTAAAGGGGATTTGAGCTCCATCAAGCATATCCAAACAGCCTTGTCTGAGTTTGAAGCCTTGTCTGGTCTTGCTCCTAGCCCTAGCAAAAGTAACATTTTCTTCTCTGGAGTTAACTCCTCAACAAGGCATGATATACTCACACTTCTTGGTTTCAAAGAGGGCACTTTTCCCATCAAGTATCTTGGCGTCCCCCTCCTGTCTACAAAGTTAAAGCATATTGACTGCAAACCACTGATTGACAAAATCACTGCTAAGACTAAGTCTTGGACCAATAGAGACCTCACTTATGCTGGTAGAGTACAACTTATTTAGAGCATTCTCTTCTCTATGCAAACTTATTGGTCCTCCATATTTATTCTTCCCAAAAAAAGTCATTAAGGAGGTGGAAACCATCTTGAGAGCTTTCTTTTGGTCTGGTCCTGACCTAAAAAAATCAGGTGCCAAAGTTTCTTGGGACCACCTGTGCTCACCTAGGCAAGAAGGTGGCTTGGGATTTAAATCTATGCACACATGGAATAAAGCTGCTATATCCAAGCATATTTGGTTCCTCATTTCAGGAGGTGAGCAGTCCATGTGGTGCCAGTGGGTCAAATCTTATTTACTAAAAGGGAAAAGCTTCTGGGAAGTTAAAATGCCTAGTAATCCTTCATGGGTTTGGAGGAAAATGCTGAATATTAGAATAATAGTTCAACCACACATCAAAACTATAATTAGCAATGGAGAGGATACCTCTTTGTGGTATGACAATTGGCATCCCCTTGGCCCACTTGCTGAGAAGGTTAGGCCCAGGATACTTTATGAATCTGGCCTCCCTAAAGATTCTAAAGTATCATCCATCATCAAAAACTCTCAGTGGGCCTTTCCCATTACTCATGATCAGACCATTGAACTTAATGAAGTCAGATCCACTTTGTCCTTGCTTCCTGAGCCCAACTTGGGTGCTGACTGCCATAGATGGATGCTCACTCCTAATGGTCTTCATAGTATAGCATCCATGTGGAGTCATTTGATGACACACTACCCTAAAGTCCAATGGCATCATTGCCTATGGTTTTCTGGTCACATACCTAAGTGCAGCCTCATTGTTTGGGTGGCTGTGCAAAATAGGTTATACACAGAGGATAGATTGGTCACATTTGGGACCAAAACACAGTCTTGTTGCAGTTTCTGTCAAGGTCAAGAAAGTCATGATCATTTATTTTTCAACTGTCCATATACCTCTCAGGTTTGGACCCAGATCACAGGATTACTTAATGTGGTTTGGCCTCCTAAATCCTGGACCAGTTGGATTTCTTTTATTTCATCCATCAAAGACAAGTCTCTTAAGAGTCTAATGATTAAATTGGCTTTTACCACTTCAATTTATCACATTTGGATTGAGAGGAATTATAGGAAGTTTCAAAATGTGTCATGTACTGAGCAAGTTGTTGTTCACAAGATTCATTCTATGATGAGACATAGATTGATGTCCTTAAAGGAACTTCCCCAAGGGCATCAATCTCATTGGCTTATCAGGAAATGGGATTTGCATTTATGAAGCTATCTTGCTACTAATTCAGTTCATGCAGGTCACTCTCTGCAAGTAATTCATATGCAGGTTCATCTCTCAGGAAGGAGTAATTCCAGAAGCATGACCTCACCCCAGCCTAGGCTGGTCCATCTCAGAAAGGTGTAAAACAACTTTGGATTATCAATCCATCCAAGAGCTATTACTTCTAGTACTTGGGTAAGTTAACTTATTCTTCTTCGTGCTCACTGTTTGTGAGACTGCAAACCTTTCTTTTGTGATAAGCCTAAAGTAGATTAATATTGTACTGGATTGCATGTTTGAGCTGTGCAAACTACCATATATATTGAGTATTTTCCTAGAGAGGTGTGTGTTTGTGCCCCAGACTTCTTTCATGAGAGGAGGTAATATTTAGTGGGGGAGCTTGGTGAGGTTTAATTGAGGGAGCATGGGTCCTTAGAGAGTGTAAAGAAGTGGTGAGATTTTGAGGGAGATGAAGAGTGAGACACATATACTTTTAAGATTTCACTATGGTACTCTGTTGTTATTGCAGCTGCCCCTATGCTGTTATATTTTGGTTGGGACTCTACTGTTAGCAGAATGTGAATAGTACTTTTGATTATATCCAAATTTACTTTGAGTATCTGCTGAGTAGAGCTCCAGATCAATTTTGTTTGCTGCTGCACACTGCTGGAATTCTCTGTTGTACACTGCTGCCCATTTTGTTTGCTGCCATGTGTGGCTTTACATTGGATCTGTTGCTGCTTGACTGATAGTAATTGTGATTGGTTTTGTTCTGAAACTTAAAGCCCGCATTAAGTCCAATCTGTTTAATGTGTTGCTACTGGTCTGAATTCTGGAATTCTTTGCTCATTTGTTGCTCATGGCCTAGCCTTGGGGGGCTGTCCCTTGGCAAGTTTGATACCCCTTGGGGAGGGGGTTGTCCTCCCGTGCCACCTGCTACAAAGCCACTTGCAGCTCATTTTATGCCTCTGGATGCTACTGGTTGTTTGTGCTGCTACTGGATTACTGCACTGCCTATCCTGCTACTAGATGACTGCATTATCTATTTTCTATTGTTGAGTTGCTCTTGTGACTTAATGAGATACCCGAGTGCTATGATAACTACTGACTGATGCTGTGTTGTATTGATCATCTTATGTTGAGCTGATGCTGCTGTTTGTAGTTTATTTTCTTTGGTTGTAACGCCCTATGGGGGGTTGTCCCACTTTTGTAATCTCACTATTCTGCGCCGTTTTGTGGGTGTTTCTCCTTCATCTTATATACGAAAGGGAACACTCTATCCCTCCCTACATGTAGCCATTTGGCCCTCCCCAATTTCGTTTTACTTTTTCTTTTTCTCTTCTCTTCCTTTCTTTTGCTTTGTCCTCATGGGGTATGCCCCTTGTAGGCTGTAAATTCGGCTAACCCCTTTTAATTTCACGTTTATTTACCCCAAAAAAAAAAGACATACAAAATAAACTTTTCGGATCGTCAGAATATGTTGGGAAGCCCATTTTATTAGGTGGTGTTTTTGTGAAGTGTGTTTAAAAGGTGTATGAGTAGAATTTCTTTTAGGAATATGTGTGAAGACAGATGCAAATTCCTAAGATTTTTCTTAAATTATTCTTCTTATATCCAAAGCAGATGAGAGTGGAAGACATATGATTTTCCTGTTTATCTACAATTCACCAAAGTTGTTGGATTCTTTGTTGTTTCTTCATTTTTCATGTTCTTTTACAGGTACAACACGTGAATCGTGATCACATGGCCCCTAACCCCACCATATGTCGTCCACCATGTTCCGCCACTGTTTGTTATCGAACAACTACGGTTTGCAGTTTGAAAATATGTTTGGCAACAATATGTACCCATTAAAGGTGGTAATGCCAATTTTGGAATCAAAGACAGCTGTTGCCATTTTTCTTACTTCTACTGATTTGTATTTGATATTTTTCCAAAATGGCACTAATAAATCGGTGCAACAATATTGCTATTTTTTTTAACTTTTTGATAACTAGCATGAACCCGTGCTATGCACGGCACGGAGACATGAAATAAAATTATTATTTTTTCTTTTTGCGATGAGCTAAAAAATTGTATTTTTAACCGGAAAGTGTATTGAATTACTCGATCACTTAAATTAAAAGAGTGTAGCAATTTTATTTCTTATCTGCTCCTCTTGATTCTAATTTTCCATGGTGATTGAATCAGCTATAAAAACATATAATCCATATATGTGATTGAATCGGCTATAAAATTATAATCCATATATGTGACTAAACACAAAATAATTGAAGTCAACACCCTAGAGGGAAAATGTGTCATAATTTTTTTATGATACATGTAATTGGAAAAAGACAAAAAGTATCTATATAATAAGGAAGAGCGGTTTTTCAATCCCTTATAAATCCTTACATTTTCATTTCTAATCTTATGGTTAAGAGAGTGTTTAGGGTTACTATAAATCTAAGCCGTTTATTTTTGTTTCCAATAGTAGCTTAAGGAATGGCTATGATTAATTTCCGAAGCACAAAAGAGATCACGACCATTTATTTTCTTTTTTAACATCTCTCTCTTGCCCAAATTCCACAATCTGCTCCACAATTCTTTCATGTTCGTTTGAATTTTTGAAAATCATTTGTCCATTTTCTACAATTCTTCTCTTATTGACTCCATAATCTATGTGTAACCTTCACATTTCAATTGTGTCAAAATATTCCATAGTGATTCGCCTCACTCCCTAATCATGCCCGTGATATGCCCTGATGTGGGAGTTTAGAGGCTGTCTATATTCATTGTGATATAAACATTGGTGATGTTTCTATTTTTCTAATTATTAAATTTTAAATTTATATAAGCCTCATTTGGAAAGTTATATTTTCATAGCGAAGGTTATATTTGCCTAATCTTAGCAATTGAGATTGAGCTAATTTTTGAATTTTGTCAAGTGATCCAATTTTGCAAGAATTTATTTTCTTCCCAAACCATAGATAACTGATTTCCTCTTAATATTGTTATACTTTAATTTCAGTATATACACCGAGTACCTCTATAATAAATTAAATAAGAATCGTCATAATATATTCAGACTCTCTATTGGTGAATTTACATTTTGCTTTTTTATTTTCTCGTTGAAAACTTATTGTCTGGAATAGAATATAGAATCAAAGATTCTTTGTTTTGTTATGTAAGGCACGATATATGAGTTTCAAATTTAAATGAGATTCATAATAAATCTTTGATGCAGGTAATTAAGTCGCATGATTCTCTCAAAACCCTAAACGACAAACCAATCAACTCATGCCACTTGTCGCTCCCACAATCCTCCTCATGAAAAGTCATTCTGCAATAATATATAAAGATGTAGCAAGTGAAAAAAATGACTTTGGCGATGTCATTTAGCAACAACTTGTGTACTTGATCTAACAAACTAGTTTGACCTATGGTTACGCTTTTGTAGGGCCCATTTTTTAGTACCACAAATAATTTGAGTCCTTAATTAATTTTAAAACATTAGTAAAACAGTGATCCTGAAAAAACTCAGCTCAACTGGACAGCTGTGCGCTTGATCCAATTATCTAACTTATCATACAAAACTCAGGATCCTAGCTAAATTCTGGATGAAAAGTTGAAAGATTCGATCAAACACATACTCTTGTCTGATTGAGAGTTGATTTTTTTTAGAAATCACTTATAAAATATTTTTAAAGGAACGGTTCAAATAATTTGTAGCCATTGCCGTCTAACTTATAACAATGGCGAGGAAAAATGGCATTGGGGCGGACTTCCTCTTATATAGTGACTGGACTAACTCGGCCCGTTATTAGTGACCCGTTAATAGACGAAGTTGGGCCCCTCCACGTTCACATCTATCCATCCAGATCCGCATCTCTAAAGCTGCCGGATAGGGTCCACACACACTACTAGAGGACTTTTTCTTCTGTAACAACAAGATCTTCCAGTTGTTCTACGCTAGTTTTGGTAAGTAATACTCCTAAGTACTCTAATTTGCTTGACGGTAAATGTTGTTAAGATTGGCGCTAGTACGGATAAGAGAATCTTTGAATCATCTACTTAGGCGTAATGGGCGGGCACAACACAACACGACACGAAGCACGAAGCTAAATGGGTCATCCAACATAGCATGACCCATTTGACACATGTAGGTATGTGGAGGGCTTTCATTGATTGAGCTTGCTATGAGGAAGTCCGCCTCGATTTCTACATTCCTCATTCCCTTCTCCTAATAATTGTTATTAATCCTCTATAAATAACCCATCATTCCAACTCCAAACTTGATCAATATGTTGGGGGCCGGAGTGACACAGGACTGCCCGGGTCCAACAAAAACAGTGGTCTTGTTCGTTTAGTAGTTTTAGTATAGTTTAGTTTTGGAGATAGGTGTAATGAGTGAAGAAAGATAAAGAGAGAAATGAAGGTAATGATTAGAAAACTAAACTAAAACTGTGAAACGAACAAGACCAGTGTAATTTTACATAATAAGTGTACATTTTTGGGCATTAAAAATGTTATTGCATGAAAAACTTATTATTTCTAATTTAATATTTTACATTTGTTGTTTTAAATATTTTACATTTATAATTTATAGAGTAATCCCAAAGTAAATAATTAACATTGGAGAGATACATAAGAGTTTGTTTTTACCTGTTGATGTAGTCTCCTATTCTTATTCCAATATGGAACCACTATCCTACTTTTCCTATGACACTTGCAAAATAATATGAGTGATTTATTGCATAACAGATTATGACATATTCTTTTACTTATAAATTGAGTGGGGTTCTTCCCAAAAGTATAACAGTGCCATATTTCTTTCACTACTACTTCGTGCTCCGATTACATATACATATTCGGTCCAGCTTATCACTTATACATTTGTTATAGCATTTTATTCGGATTTCGAGTGTCGGGAAAATAATTGGTTCTTGAGTTTACTTCGTTGCACAGAAGGAAACTTGAAGGTTGTTGTATCTTGGAAAATGAGTATCATTCAACCCCATGCAGGAGGAGGTATATCGTTCCTAAGGAGAGAGTGGTTTCACGTGCCTTGTCCACCTCATAGACTTTTCTAATCCTTTCTCTATCTATTTAATTTCTTGGATGTGGTTGATTAGTATCATGTAGGTTTATTATTCTAATAGAAATTCCTGTCCAAAATATTTTCTCCAACAAAAGAAATTAAATGTGTAGTTTTTGTGGTATTATTAGTAGTTATCCTCAGAACATGTGTATTGCTAAAATGTCATTAGTTTTTTTATGGGACACTTGGCCAAAAATTCCTGATATTTTCCATTTTTAAGCTCAAGACCAAACACTTTTTTACAATCAAACATAAGGACAAGGGTGCTCTATGATTAGTAAAGTATCCTTCTGCAAAACTATTATTAAATGTTCATTAATAACTGAAGAATCATGATTTAGTATAAATTTTTTAAAAATCAACCAACTACAACTCCAGTGAACCCCCATCTTTAGCCGGCAATCAATTGTGGCGAACCCCTAGCTCCGATTGGTAATCCAAAAAGTTAGTGAATTTTCATTAATATTTATTTTTTTTAAATTTAGTAGCAAAAGTTAAATAAAACCAAGCAACTATCTACTCTAGCCAACTCTACCTCCACCTCTGGCCGGCAACCCCCAAAGTTAGTGAAATCTCACTAATATCGCAAGATGCATCATTGTTCAAATAAAAATTAGTGAAGCCTCACTAATAATCATGAAATATAAAAATATAAGTAGAACAAAGTACTCTACAGAACACAGAAATTCATAAAAATTGGTTAAATTTCACAATTATCATAAAACTAGTGAAACATCACTAATCTTCATAAAACATAAAAACTTATAACACCTGAAAAACCCTAGAAATAGCAAAGCAGAAGTGAAAAAAATCAATGGCTTGTGATTCAAAATAGCAAAGCACATGTCCGATGTCATGGGTCACCACGGACTCCAGATCAATGGCCGTCTGTGACAGCTTCAACCCGACACCGATGGCCCACATCTCCGCCCCGTCCAAGTGGAGCCTCCCGTTTTCCAGCGAGAAGACGTGGCCGAGTATTCCCAAGACGTCGTCAAACTCTCTCCGTCACCGTGGTCGTTGTGGTAGAACTAGTTTTGGACGATATAGGTGGCATTGGTGGTTAGGAAGATTCCTCTGGCTTATCCAGTGCACGCCATTCCCTCGCGACGAGCCTAATCCCTCAAAGCCACCAAGCCACTTGTATCTCCCCTATTCCTGCTGTGCTAGGCACGGCCACGAGCCCTTTGGCTCGCGCCAACACCTCGCTCGAGACTCGTAGTGACTTCCCTGCCCCTGCCTTAAGGCCAGGTGCAGTCGTGAGCTCGATTTATATGTACGCGTAAGTACTAGCTTCTTCCCGTCGCGCCAATTCCCTTTTCAAGGGGTCGCGACGGGTGAATCCCCATCACATGAGGTTCCCTTGTTCAAGGTATCCCTTCCTTAAGGAATTCGTGATTCTGTTGTGCTCTTCCGTGAGGGTATCCCCTTCGCGGTGTGGTTTTATTCCAATCATTGACTAAAGTTAATGTCTCACCACGTGGCAAGCTATTATGGGTTGGTCAACTGTCCATTCATCAAACGCGCTGATCTTTCCTACAAGTTGTAATTAGTTTTCTTCCCTCTTATTCATTTACTTTTGTCCTTCATGATTGTAGTAGGGGGGCTCGCGCTATAGTCAAATATGCAAGGCATTTTGCCGAACAAGGTCTGTAAAGAAGCCTTTTTGGATGTTCCTCTTTTTCAGTGATTAATAATAATATTTCTATCAATCCGCAAAAAAAAAAAAAAAAAAAAATGAAGTTGACCCAAATAATCTAACCCCAACTTATATCATCAACTATGACTTCTTATCCAACCCCAATCTAAATAAACCATTGCATCCTCTTGTATTTATATTCCCATCCAAGGAGGGGGGAAAAATAAAAAAAGGTCAAACAAATTATGTATAATTATTTTGACAGTGGTTTTGGAGAGATGTGTGCCAGAAGGTAATAGAATGATTTAATTTCTTCTTAATAGGCCACAGAGAGAGGGGCTGATAATGAACAAGTGGTTGAATCAATCGTAGGGATTATGGAAGGGTCGAAAATACTTCAAATACTCTCTTCCAATTTGAGCCCTAAAATCTAAATCCAAGGGTCGAAAATATAGGAAATTTAAATATTTTCCTTTCTTATTATATAGTTAATAGTTATTAAAGAATAACTATTAAGGAGGGGTCTTACGTACTAATTTTCGTTTAGCAGGGAAAGAATAAGATGCAAATAATGTCAAACAAGTTCCAATTTTACTACATATTTCACGAATATTAATACACTTTCATAAATAACAATACACTTGTTTGGGATATCAATAGAGCTTTTACATATTATCATCCGACGTTAGGGCATGCCCAACAAGTTTCTTTAAAATGGGAGTCTAGCAATAATAGAGAGCCAAAGTCCAAATCAATCATCCAATAGAATCAACAAAACTTACATGGATGAACAGTGCCTCCCCTAATCTGTGTGTGTGAGAGAGAGATAATAGAAAGGCTTGTTAAACTTTTGAAAGAGATGTGGGTAGGTAAAGTGAAAAATGTGCACTATTCACTAGTATTTTTAGCTCAAAATTTGCTGAGGCTGCTGGGGATGTGCTTAACACTGAGATTTGCATTTGCCATTAGGAGAGCCAAAACACGTGATGAGCTACCTCTTGTTCTTTTGTTGCTTTCTTTTTCTTTTTCTTTTTTCCTTTTTTTTTTTTTTTTGGGAATTGATATTGGCACTCTCCAAATTGTTAATAACACTCCAAAAAGGGAGTGTCAACTGTCAATATCAAGTCCATATCAATTTCCCCTCTTGGATTGTTATTGGCACTCCCCTCTTGGAATGCCATTAACATTTTGGGGGTGCCAATATCAATTTTCTTTTTTCTCTTTTTTTTTTTTTGTGTTTCTTGTTCTTCTTATGTTCTTTCACAGGTAAAGCATGTGATCATAGCCTTAGGGCCCACGCCATCGTACGCCCGTTCTACACGGGCCGCTACTGTTTGTTGTATAGTGACTGGACTCAGGCCGGTTTCTGTTGTCCTGTACAAGACAAGGTTGGGCCCCTCACGTTCACACATTAATATCCATCTACATCCCATCTCGAAAACTGCCAAGCAGGGTAATGCCAAAGTAATTACTCCTATTTCATAGTCCTGGGACACCGTAGTAGTGTCTCAACACTCTTATCCACCACATATTACACTGGACTCCACAGCAATGTCTAAGTAGATTAGTAGACAGATGTTGGGAACTACTCATTTTTGTGAAAATCAGCTTTTCTATGACCACAAACATTCACGGAACGTTTTACACATACTCACAGTAGCGCAATGGTTGTAAAGTTATTTCTCGTTAAATGAGTCAAAATTAGATTCCATGTTCCACTAACAAAAAACTAGATTTGTTTTAACTCAAAAACTATTATATTCCACTAACAAAAAACTCCCCCAAAAAATTAGTTTTGTTTTAACTCAAAAACTACTTTATTTCACTAACAAAAAACTCCCCAAAAAAACCAACTACCCTTTACAATAAACTACAACTAAAAAACCAAAAAACACTTTAGTGGAACAAGTTGTAGATTTAAACTACAACTAAAGGTCTAAAAAACCAAAAAACCAAAAAACAAGTTAGTGGAACACCCCCACTAGTAAGCTATTTCATTTTCATAAGGGTTTTTGCTTACATTTTGCAATAGATGTGATAGTAACGTTCATCAAGGAATATTATTCTGTCACATCACACCGCTATCTATATAGATCACAATTGCACCGAACCTAAGCATTTGGCTGATGTTAGCAGTAAAATAGAGGATAAAATAGAGGATAAGGGAACTCAAAATTGGGCTTTATCCAACTGAGTCCGAATTTCCACCGCTGAACCAAACTCTGCTGGTGTAAAATATAATACATCCGATTTGGAGTGCTAAGGCCATCTCCAATCGTGTAGTTTAGGTTGTAATTACGTCAGAAATCAGGACAGTTCGTCAATCTTAGTAGTTTTCTTTTTTTCCCCAATAGTGGAGTTGTGGTTAGTGCGCCAGAGACAAAAGAAAATTATCTCAGAAGTTAAACTTTGATGGGCACAGTAGCAACAGAGGAAGGGAAGGACACAAAATTGGGATCCACTTTTCACATTTTTATTTCATATAACACCACATTTTAACTCAAAGATTTTCAGATTCAGCTCTTGTTGCCGAAGCCGAAGCAGCTCGCATGGCTGCAACCTGGGGCGGTGTAGAAGAATGGTCTAGTGTTATTCTAGAGGGAGATTCCCAAGTTGTGGTAAATGCTATTACTGATTTGTCGTGTAGTCCTCATTCGTCGATCACTCAGCTCATAAAGGATGTGAGATCTATTCTCTCTTCCAATCTTGGATGGTGAGCCTCGTTTTCTGGTAGATCATCAAACGGAGCCGCTCATGAGATGGCTCAGTGGGCTTTTAGGCTAAATTTCTCAGGCACGTTGTTATGCGATCAGCTCCCACACTCGGTCCAAGTTGCAGCTTCCTCGAATATTTCTTCTCTGATTTAGTGGGCGGTGTTTTCTTGCCGTTTCTTCTTTGTTTTTGTCATTTTTTTCTTGTTGTACTGAGCAAAAAAAAACTCAACGATTGGAGATGGCCTTGATTGCCTGATTCCTTAAACCTGAAGTGAAAAAATAAGGCAGGGCTAGCTTCAAACTTTTTTCTATGAATTATATAAAATAAAAAATAAATTTTTTTTGACGTTATTGATTTATGAGTCTGACAGTGTACACAGTCATTGGGTTTTTGCATAAATTCTATGTCGCAATCCCACTTCAAAGATCAGA
Organism: Vaccinium vitis-idaea; assembly: GCA_963854785.1. Lineage (NCBI taxonomy): Eukaryota > Viridiplantae > Streptophyta > Magnoliopsida > Ericales > Ericaceae > Vaccinium > Vaccinium vitis-idaea. The sequence continues at coordinate 641,978 of OY978224.1, forward strand.
TATGAACACTTGCAACAATGTGAATACAAGAATCAACTTGAGAGCTAAACCTCTACCCCATGCAAGCTCTCTGCATTCTGCATCCCGACATCGGATGTACTACACGGTTCACTGGTTCCAGATCCTGGTTTTTCTAAATGTTGCAGGAAATCCATCACCAGAGGGTCAGTCCACGGAGCGCCACGAGGAGCATCGGCACCAGCTACCCAACCTAAATGGCCCCCTTTGGGTGTAACTATCAACAGACAGTTTGGGTTTTCCTGAGATAGCAGCACATGAAACAGGGGGGCAGGGAGAGGAGTGTTACATAAGATTTAACAAAGCATGTCGCTAATGTAGGCGAAAAACGTATGCTCATTTCGCATGTCAAAGGAGGAAGAGACTTTAGAAACAAGGAAATCCAAGAAGGGTTCTGCAGTACAACCAAGCCTGTCCTTCTCACCCGATCACTACAACAAATTTGGGCATTCCTGGGAGAAGCATCCCGGCGTTTGTGAAAAATCCCCGTTTATGGTGTTTTTTAACTCGCGTGCCGGAGAAAGACAACAAGCGCTAACTATTTTCCCCAATTCCCCCTTAAAATATTTGAGATACGTTTTAGGTTTAGAGAGGTGAAGAAATATCCCCCCCCCAGTTCCTCATAGCGCCGCCTCCAAATCCAGCCCTAACTTCCCTTCTTTGGCCATCGTCTCTCTCACATACCACAAACACAATCAAACGCCAGTGACGGAAACCAAAATCCTAACAATTTCTCATCCAATCTTTCTCAAATCGCAATTGGAAAACCGCTCGAGGCAATGGAATCTCCGCTCTACAGAAACTTGAGAGGAGTAAAACCAGCCGAACTGGTGCATCGCAAGCCCAAGTTCGTCTCTATCCTGGTCCACCCGATCGTTGTCGGCGTTGAAGATCCAGACGGCTAAGCATCAAACCCTAGAAATTGAAGGTAAGGAACCTTTTGATCATTCTGAAAGTGGTTTTGATTTGGGGTTTTCCTGATGGCTATGAAATTCTCTCCTCTATCAAGCCGTGACCCAAACACCATCCTCCGTCTCAAAGATAAATCGAGTTTTCCCTTCTAATATTACTGATTTGGTTTTTCTGTCTTCTTATTTTCGATCTTGTTCCTCTATCTTTCTTCTTGGTTCGTTCTTACAGCAAAAGCCCCAGTTAATGCTTCTTGATCTAGGCCGGAAGTGTAAGCTCATGGCAAATCGACGTTGAGAAGCGAAAGAAAGATATAGAAGACATACTGAAATGCAAGAATGGATTTGTATTTAGGGGTTGCATAATTACATGCAGTCAGAGGTCAGTGGGTTTGGGTTGTTGAGGCTTTGTAAATTATTGTGCCCTGATGCATATGGAATCCAACATTTCACTGCTAGCATATGCATTGAGATTGAATTCGTGTTAATGTATCACCTGTTGTTTGATGTTGACCCTGTTAGTAGCTGCTTTATGTTGATTGCTGCCTATCTATGGATTTTACCTTCTTATTGTTTTTTCTAACTTAATCAATTTCTTTGTATCAGAAAACTGAATGCTATTTCTTAATCTGCTTTATATTTGGTATAGGTCGGGGGTTACTCCAATTGCCATTTTGCATTGCTTGGTTAGGCCATCTTGATGTTTCCATTTCCTGTTCTAGGTTTTTTTATGAAACCGTTGCAGTTGAAAGGTGTGTGTTGTTCTAGTTATTATGTTAGATGCATTTTTTAACTCCCAACTATTCTCAACCATTTGTGTATACAGGTTTTTCTCCCGTTGAATCTCAAAAAGGATTGACTGCTATAAGGACGGCTGTCTCGGAAGTTAAAGGTGCGGTTTGTTATGTTCACTTCGAACGACATCCCGTCATTATGATTTGCATGCCTCTCTCTTTGAATTAGAACACTATACTTAAGAAAAATCCGAATAGGCCAGTATTAAATCTAAATCTATTGTCTAATTCCTTGTCTTTGGTCTTCCTGGGGCATGATCTAATTTTTAGATTGCATATGTTGGGCAAACGTTTATGCCGCCTCTGAAGCAAAATGAGCTTCATGCTAACATGCATTATTGACTGAATTTTCGGATCTTAACCTTTTAGGTCATCCTCAATGTTATTGTGCTGCTTGAATCATTTGTCTATTTCCTCAATGTTAACTCTTATAAGGCGTGATAGTGTCAGGGTTTGCATTCCTGAAATTGAGTTTTATCCGAAACTGAACCTTGTCTAAATCCTACATTGGCTGTTATATGTTGATCGGTATCTCCCTAACGGATTTTTTGGGCTTTCTTTCCCTCCTTGTGTTAAAATATGTTAGGCTTAAGTTGGATTATGTAGGTAATGGTTTGTTGGATTGAATCTTTTGATTCATTCGTCACCTTTTTCAATTGGTTTCCGAAATTCACCTCGCATTTTGACTCATCGTGAGATGGAAACTTGTACTTGGAAGCATGATATTCTTAATGTTTTATTCTACATGCAGTAAACAATGCTTTTAATAGTGTACGGTTATAACATTTTCTTACTATACACTCTGATCTCTCACGCACCAGTGGCTTTTCTTGAGAGTACTGAATGTTTGACAATACATCCAAATGAAATAATGTTAGGCATATCGGCACATGATCTTGGGAATGTCAACAATGAAAGAAGGTGACTGGCATTAAAATGATAGTATCGCATGTAGGGGTGAGTTGGTTTTTACAGTTTTGTTCAAGTAGCATCCTATATAGTGACCCCCTTCCTATTTTGTTACTGACTTTTCTTAACATTGAGTACCAATCCGCTAGTTTTGTGCTGAATTTGTAACCTCCATCTTAAGCTGCAATATTCGTATAATTTTTTGACTGTTTACTTTGGAAAACATTGGGAAAGCTATAGATCAAGTGTAATTACTGTTAATACTCCATTTTGAAGGTGGATTTACATCTTGGTGACCTGTTTGGACAAACCACATGGATATGGTGGCTTGTTTACTCAGTACACTTCAGTTTGACTTTTTACTGTTTTGAGGTACAATTACAAAATTTTACTTCTACTTTTATGTTCAGTTATACATTACCATGTGGGTTGTTTCCAGGGTGCAATTAATTTGCTGATGGACGTATATAAAAGAGTTTGTTGGCAGTCATTCAGGCTGTGGGATCATATGAGGACTAAATATTCCACAAAAGGGCTTGATTGCATCAGTTTTGAGCCTTTTTTTAACTTGAGAAAGGTATGATTTGGCTCATCTCGAGACAAGAATAGCATATTTTGGTTATTGGGTTCATTGAAGTTGCTTGATAGAGGCTGTGATAGGCTCAAGGAAAAGTAAAGGGGAGGGTTTTAATGTTTAGGTTGCCCAGACTTACAGCATGGTAGGTCTAGAAATGAACAATACATAGTTGAGGTCATGCAAGAAAATTGGAAGGTGCCGACGTCCTGTTGATGGGGATATGATTGATCAAGTGAGAAATGGTTTTTCTAATTTTAATAGACGTGGCTGGCAAATGTCGAATTTCCCTTAGGCCTTAACTGTTTCCATGGACACCTATACGTGTCCTCGCATGGGACACGCATGTCCCCGTGTCCGATATGTGGGCACGGCAACCTCTAGAGCTGTTGGTGCTTGTGTATTCATAACTACCATATATATTTTTGGAGAACCTACCAATACGTAACATGGTTATTAGTTGTCTTGATTTTAAGTTTCCTCTTCATTTCAGTCAATCTCAAAAAAGAAAAGAAAAGTGCAGAAAGGATCTAATTGAGCTTCTTAATTCAAAGTAATTGTTGACAATCAGAGGTATGAATAAAATTTTAGACCTTTTGAACTTCTTAATATACGTGATGTACTCTAAATTTGGTTGTGATGTTTGATTTCAGGTTTATCCACGTTGAAGATCTCCGTAGCAAGTAGGTGGTACTTGAAGTAGGGTTTTACGTTCGTATCTTATGTTAGTTGGCTTCATTTTGGAAAAATTACACAATTTGTAATGGCTTTTGAGAACTGCTTATGAGTTGATGTATTGGATATATTTGGAGACATTATGTTATGTTGTGTGGTTCATGTTCAACTCTATGGTGGTATTGAATATGTCGGAGCGTATTTGGCTATTTGTGAACTTATGTGAATGTATTTCAGATGTTTTAATGTCATTTGTATTGTATTGGATAAAAATTGTAGGCTAAATAGGAGAAAAATTAAGGAAAATACAAAAATTTTCTAGTGGGTAAAACTATTCCTGGCATTTGTTAAACCCCGGGAATGGGATAACATTGTCAAGATTTCCAGCGTTCATTACAGCCATCCCCGGGGTTTTTTAAACCCGGTAATATTCCCAGCGTTTGTTAAACCCTGGAAATGGATTAACATTGTCAAGATTTCCAGCGTTAATTATAGCCATTCCCGGGGTTTTTAAACGCTGGTAATATTCCCGGCGTTTGTTAAACCCGGGAAATGGGGCCAAATTTTAAAATTTTCCCGCATTTATTACAACCATTCCCGGGGTTTTTAAAAACGCTGGGAATATTCCCGGGGTTTGCAAACGCCGGCATTGGGGTCACCGGCGCCGGATTTTAGTTCGCCGGAAAATCAATCCCGGGGTTTTATCAAACGCCGGGAAAAACGCCGGGAACCATTCCCAGCGTTTCATAAACGCCGGGAAGCATTCCCGACAGGGGTATCGGGCACACTTGCTAAAACGCCGGGATAAACGCCGGGAATGACTTTTTCCGGCGTTTAGGGTACCTTTCCCGGGGTTTGAGAAACGCTGGGAATTCCCAGATTTGTTGTAGTGGATGCAACTGCTGGACTCAACAATTGTTGCAATGTCCAACCAGGTAGTTGACAGTGGCGGATTTCTCTACTAGCTACAGAACCAAGTCAGAACTCAGAACTGCGAAGAGGAGACAGACGCGAAACATAATCCTATTTTATTTTCTACTTTTCTCTTTCTTTAAGGAAAAGAGAACAGGAACTAAGAAATAATGGGCTCCCTCCTCCTCTTACCACAATAAGAAGCCATCTAATGGGAAATCTTGAAACCTTAACAAAACAGGATTCCTCACTTCACAAATTCTACCCTTTTTTTTAATTAGAACTAAGATAAACTTGTGTCGAACTTATGGTCTCTCGCTTAAATTTTGTTTGCAGTGAAACTAAGAGCACACAGGAATATCGAACTGCCACAAGAGAGATTAAAAAACAGGATTGCGCACAGAATCTATGCCACGGAGTGATGAGAGATGCAATATGATACGGTCGCATATAATTCGAGCATTGTGCATATAAATTGAGAGACAGGGAGAGACCTGAATATCTTTGCGAGGGATTCCTCTAGATGGAGCAATTGGATCATTTGCAGCCTGTGTACCACGGAATGAAACGTATTACAGAGCAAGTAATAATCTTTTCCCCCTCTTATGATCTCAACTTGAGTAAGTCACACAATTTGAAGTGAGATGGTGAATTTGTTTTTTTCCCTCCTTCCTCGGTTCAGTGTTCTAAAAGAAGGTTTGGAAGGCCGAGTACTCTCCGGCTAGGAGCTAGAAGGTCCCTCGCTGACTAGCTCAACTAGACCGACTATCCTGACTAGGTGCCGAGTACTCGGCCCTGGAAGCTAGAAGGTATCCGGCCGCCCTGGGAGCGCCTAGCGAGTTTTAGAACCTTGCCTCGGTTATTAACTACCCTCCGGGTTATTCCTGTGTTTGGTCAGCGAAATTGAGTGTCACTGTTTAGGACATGACTTTTCTGATATACTTTTAGGTTCATTGAATATCAGTGATAATATGTAGAAGCAATGGCTACAGCTCGACAGAAATTAACAACACTGGCTGAGTATAACTACAGTTCTCATTCTATGGGATGGAAGTTATTAAAAACACAGCTTCAATTGCTTTCAGTGTATGGATGTACCAGCATATCACGTGACCAATACTGTTCCAACCCTAAGTAAAACCATATTTTTTATGACCACTTTTATCAGGAGTAGGTCAGTTGGTCCACAACTAGGGAAGTGGAGGTCTTGTGGTTTCAACTCCTCTCCACCCTTTGGGCCACCTGCAAAAGACAACCATGGTTCTCATGGGTCTTCGCTTTGCCCAGTCTCTGTGTGGAGGGGATTCCGTAGACCAGAGGTTTCCACTGACGGGGCTCCTCATCATCGAAAAACAAAAACATAGACCATTTACAAGCTTAGGAACTAATTGGAGCTACCGTATTCTGCACAAACTGAACCAAACTCCAGTAGAAACTACATGTGAAGAAGCTCAACTTACCAAGCCAGCCCTAGAAGGGGCCCTTGATATGAATGGAAACTTGCCAACTTAACCAAACAAAAGATACTGAACTGGCAGGACCAGGGGAAATGACCAGATTTTTATCTCAGAAATCCCTCTCACAATAATGAGGATGTTGAGGTGGATGTGTGGCAAGATTAGGAGTGATAGAATTAGAAATGAAACTATTCGTACAACGGTAGGAGTTATACCTAAACAGGATAAGTTGGAGAAAATAGATTGAGGAGGTTTGGACATATCTATCGTAGACCTCCAGGCGCAGTAGTCAAGAAAAGTGATAGGATGGTAGTGGATAGTAGGGCTAGGGGAAGAGGAAGGCCTAAATTGACTTTGGATGCCGTCATACAAAAGGACATGGGTTTACTAAACCTAAGTGAAGAGGTCGCCCTAGATAGAGCTCAATGGAAAAACAGGATTCATGTAGCCGACCCCAATTGATTAGGGACATAAGGCTCGGTTTGGTTTGGTAAATCCCTCTCACAATAATGCCGTTTATTGGTAATTAGGTAAACTTTTCCAGTATAGTTGTATTAGAAATGGTAAGAAAATATTGCCTGTATGCAAAGCAAAGGTGTGCTGACATGTTTAATGGAATCTGAACTGTTTGAGTTAGAATAGTAGTCATCCACTGACTTGAAACCAAATGAAACTGCATGATAAACATAGAAATTATGAGCAGACAACATGATGTAAACAAACAATGATGTCTGAAATCATGCGAGAAATATACCTCGGGTTAGCCCCTCATCAAATTCCCTGACAGACTTGGCATTTGCAGCCAATTGGATATTAAATTCGCCTTCCATATCTTCAAATAAAAGAGCATGCCTATATAAAACCATGACAACTCCAGTAAAACAATCTGTACATAGAGACTTCAACTATTCACATGCAATGAAAGAAAAGACATATACTTATCACATGATTACTTCTTGAAAATTTTGCAAAGAGAGTTAGCAAGAGCTTTGTCATATACAATGTTAAAGCCCTTACGGAAGTCCTCATCCGCAATGACCAGATTGAAAGGATTACACAAGGACACAGCACCAGAAAGAGGGCAACTGCTTGATTCCTGCAAGAACATGTGCAAAGTTGTGAGTGAAAAAGAAGAAACAAAATCAAGGGGCAAAATATGAAGTGGATCAAAAGAAAAAGAAACAATAGCCCCTCAGAAGCAGCTCAACGAGCTAGAAAATCTTGCATCAATTAGACACAATGTCCACAGATGGTTGCAGAACGAATCCCCATAGTCAAGTGGAGTTCACCAATTAAACATCCCGACTTTCTCCAATTTACACACAGGTAATCACTCTTTTGAAAAGCTATCCAGGTTAAATGAAATTCCCGTCATCGGTAACCCACTTATCAATTTTTCACAAACACGTTCACCTTTACTCTGACTTTTTCCTTTGTTCTAGCAAGGATTCAGATCCTCTCTCTATATTTTGCCTCTCACTATCATGTGGAGGTTTTAAGGAGATATTGCCAACACATAAATGACAAGATCCTACAATCACCATGAACCCATGCAGGCCTTTGTCCCAGCATTTAGTAGGCGACGTCGTTTCAAGCGTCCAGGAAAAAATAGCAGCCTAACGGCAACTGCAGGCTGCAGCCATTGATGGACTGAAAGGGACAAGAGACTTTGTCGTCTCCCAGTTTCTTCCCCAAATCTCTCACCTCCCACAAAGAGTACAACAAAACCAAGAGCAATCGCTCTCTCATTTCGATTTTTTGAAGAAGGTTTTAATTGTCAATTGGGGTCCCTATGAAATTGGGATGTTGTTCACTTTGGGGGATGGATTTGAAACTCTTCAACTTTAGTTGGAATTTGAGTCGTATGCAGATTTCGATTCTCTCCTCTCTTCTTTTGGCTAATGAGTGTGTGGGGACTTACATGTTGGATTGGTATTTAGCAGATGTATGAGTCAAGGTCAAAGAGTTGTAGTCCTTAAACATGAAAAATTAAAGGTGGTCGACCATGGAGGAAACACTAGTGTCTAAGATGAGGCTTACTTGGTAGTGGAGGTGGAAGGCTGGAAGCAGTGGAAATGGCCTGGCAACAGTGGCTGAAGGCCTCGTTTGATTCGGGGACTAAAATAAATGGGATTAACAATCCTGGGACTAGTAGTCTTGGACTATTTGTCTTGGTATTAATTTAGTCCAGGATCTTGCACAATCCCACGTTTGATTCAGGAAGGATTGAACTTTGGATATCCCACCCATTGGTCAATCCCATGTTTGGGTCAATCCGGATTAATTCTTAGTAAGATAAGTTAACATTCAACCTAAAATCCTTTTTTCTAGCAACAAAATATAGTTTTCTCCATCAAAATCAGCACATAACACCAGTTTCCTTAACCCAGAAATCATATTTCCAGCAACAAAAATTAGTACTCTGCATCAAAAACTGGTTTCATGCTTCAAAATCAGCAAAAAAAAACAGTCAAGTTTCTGATAGGGGTAGATCTAAATTCCTAAGAATATCAAACAAAAAGTAGATATATGAGGCAGTATTGGAATTCTAAAATCGAAAGTCAGACAACCATATCAAACAAAACATATCTTGAACATGTACGAAAGTTTCTCACAAAGATCTGTGAAAATTTTGGGCAAAAAAGAAAAAGGGAAAATGGAAATCTGAGAAGAAATCAAAAAGCGAAATACAAATCGCAAAAAATCGAAGATGGAAGATGAAGAACTGAAGAACAACGAACTGGAGGAGAAGGAAATCTTTACCTAGTTTCGATTTCCGAGGTGTTTTTTCGTTGAAATTGCTTCAAGAGGTTGTAGAGAGAGAGAGAGGTCTGTGTAGAAGAACAGATAAGAGCTAGGGTGAGTGGCATTTTTGAAATTACTCCATCTTGCCCTTCCGTGTTTTTAGTCCGGGATACAACAGTCCCACACCCCCCATGGGATTATTTTATACCCCTCGTATTGGATAAATTTTGTCCCGGTATTAACAATCCCTTGTGCCAAAGTGGGAACCAAACAAAGGAAAACATGGGATAAGGTGAATTTTATCCAATCCCAGGCGTCTAATCTTGGAATCAAACGAGGCTGGAGGATACTAAGAGAGAGAGAGAGAGAGAGAGAGAGAAACCAGAAGAAGGGTGGAGAGCCCTGGTTCAATTAACGGCAAGAATGCCGTTGGGTTACATTTATGTCACTCAATGCCTGAATATGCCACCGTCCAACTAAACTCCCTAATCCCTATCAGTGCGCGAGTCAGTGTGGGAAGGGTTGTTGGTGACCGTAGGATCTTCTCATTTATGCACTGGCAGTATATCCTTTAAACCCCCCACATGAAATTGAGTGGCAAAATATGGACAGAGGATCTGAATCCTTCTTGCAAAACCTTCAATTGATCCAATAGGTAATCTAAACCCATTTGCCCATAGAGTAGTAAACCTAACCGAACCAAGCCTTATGTCCCCAATTCCCAATCATATAAAATGATGGCTTATGAATTAAGTTGGGCTTAAAAAGACTCTGTAGTCTAATAACTTGATGAAACTGTTTCATGAGTTCAATCACCCAAAATCAGTATCCTTTATCATCCAACAATAACTACGCATTGTAATAAGAAAGAAACATAAACTCAGAGATTTTGGATAGGATTAACAATATTATTTCTAATGATGGGAGATGATACAGTATAAGAGAAAATGCACTTAGTGCATGATACTGACTTCACAAAATACCTGAGATCACAAACTGGGCTTAGGTCATCTGACATTATAAGTTGGCTTAGCTATTGATAAGGTTAGAAATGGTCAGAAGCGATAAAACTAGCTGCAAACACAAAGAAATGGGTAAAAAAAGTAAGAGTTTATTAGTTCACTGCCTTCAGTTACCTCACCTGGCCCAAATAGCGAACAAGAATATTCGCACCAAGAGACCAACCAACAGCATACAAATTGGCCTTTGGATACCTAGTGGCTACATGAGCCACTACTTCACGAAGATCTTCAAGAAATGAAGATGAATAGAACTGCACATCAGCCAGGGTCATGAAATAACCATGAATAATGAGAGTATTAAACTGAAGTCAAATTGCATAACTTGACAAAATACTTCCAATTACCATGCATTTTACAGTTCTTTCTCATTAAAGCCCCACATATAGGAAGATCTGAATGGACATTTTATTACACAAAGCATGACTATTGGGTGTCCTTCCTTTCAATGCCCCTCCGAAGATTCAAACATGACCATTTACGAGAGAGGCAATAAGATGCAGGACAAAGGGGTTTTTGTGATCTTCTATGACTTGACCGTGCATAAGTGTTTTAGGCCATAAATAGTTTTCATTTTCAACAACGTGCTTCAGCAAAGAAATGTGTTTCAGTGTAAGGACAATCATATTTTTTCATGAAATACAGCTAATTACAACCCACAATTAAGTACCTGAGGAGTGGTGACAGGACTATCTCCACAACCACGGCTATTGAAGACAACAACTCGCCATCCACTTTTCCTAGCTCTTACTAGCATATGTCTCACATATGTGTCACCACTCCCTCCCGTTAAACCTGGCTGCAACAATCCATTGTAAGCACTATATATTTCATACTGTCCTTCACAACACAAACCAGCTTCATTTTTTAAAACAACATAGCTTCCTGGTTTTAAGCAACACAAAAAATTGACTTGTTTACTTTCTTCAAATCAGCCCAAAAAGCTCAACAAAATCCACTTACAAATAAAAAATTCTTTATCAGAAATCCAGAACAACTTAACTTTAGAAATCCCAATGGGCTTATATTATCTTACCAAAAAGTCAAAAAACTAAAATAGCCAGCTTTTTCAAACATCCAAGCCGGAATCCAAACATTCATTTGGAATTTGAGGGCTCTCCTATCTCAGCCAATTTCAAAATAAAGCATAAATTCTTTATCAACAACCGAAAGAGCTCAGCTTTAGAAATCCCGAAGGGCTTAAATTGTTTTAGCGAAAAGCCAAAAAACCAAAAATGCCTACTTTTTCAGAAATCCTAAACCAAGCCGGAATCCAATCCTGAATTTGGAATTGGAGAGCTTTCATTTAATTCCAATTCTACCGCTTGCTTTTCATTTCCATGCGTGTGGAATCGTGTCTGTCCAGTGTCCAGAGAAAAAGGACTTCAGACTACTTACCAGTGAAATGAGAACAGGAGAAGGTCAAAAACACAACTTTTTTAGGCACATTAATTCAAGCTGTAATACAAACAACCAATTGGATTATCTCCTCTCTCTCAGTCAATTTCGAAATAAAATGAATTCAACTCCAATTCTACTGCTTCCATTTCAAGATACGTGTGTGGAAATTGCGTCCCTTTTAGAGAAAAAGAACTGTAGACCACTAACCAATAAAATGAGGACGGGAGATGCTTCTGGTAGAAGACGATCGTCACCGGAGACCCAATCAAGAGCAACAACACCGTCGTCTTTAGTCCTGAGACACTGACGGCGAAACCTGACAGCGGGAAGAGAGCGGAAGAAGGCGGCGAAGATGGTCTCGAGGTGCCGATTCCAACCAATGATAGGGTACGGGTGGTAAGGACGGTTGAGGGTTTTCAACGCGGGTAGGAAGGAGTCTCCGACGACTTCGAGGGATGGATGAGGGCGTTGGTCGTCGGGCATTGCGACGGCGGCGTTCGTGGTGGCGGAGAGGGAGGTTGGGGTAGGGGGAGGGCGTCGGAAGAGATGGAAGGAGGTGAGAGGGAATGCAGAGCCCACGGAGGCTCTCGTCATTTAAAAGTGAGTGGCTGTTGGGGAAGAAGAATATTTACAGGGTGTATTTTGGTGATAATTTAAGGTTTTATTTGGAAAAGCCTCCTTCACTTCTCATGAAAGCATTTCTTATACCAGAAAAATAATGGGATTCATAGAATCATTTTTTCGGCTAGAGACTTATTTTCCCTCAAAATACGTCCTACAAAAATGGAGAAATTATGTGTTGTGAAAAAATTTGCTCCCGTCGATTACACTTTCCTCGAAACATCATTTACATGAACACTCGCAAAAAAGTAAATTTTCCTTTTTTTTACTTTACTTCATTTCACTTTTCTTAAGACTAACTTTTTCGCATTTACTTCACTTCATTTCACTTTTCTCAAGATTAAATTTCTCGCTTAATATTCTTAGCAAATGCACGGAGCCCAAAATGAGAAAGAAAAGAAAGTGAGGAAAAATCATTTTTCCTTCTTTGGTCCGGAAGAAAACAAGAAAAGAAGATAACAAATAAAATAAAATAAATAGACAGAGTAAATTTTCCTCCACGCTTTTTGTTATATTTTTCTTTCCTTTTTTTCTGTGGATTCCAAACTTGCCGTAATGTTTATCTGATTCTTGTGTAAAAGAAAATAAAAGAAATTATATATTTAAAAGGGGAATTTGGATAAAATTAATTGTGTGCTCTTGGAGCAATGATCCGTATCAATTCCAATAATATCAATTCCAATAATGATTGGAGAGAGATAGAGAGAAAAATAAAAATAATATTTAAAAATAGAGGTAATAATTGAAAAAATCGGTTCTTGAAAACAAAAACAAACAAGGCCTTTATTTTGTTTTCTAATTTATCAACACAAGTTATTGGGCCCACAGTATTTACCAATCACCGTACATGTTGTGCACCACATGGCTTTATTTCAAGAGCAAAAAATAAATTTTCTATTTTACCATTTTACCTCCTCTCTCAAACCAAAGAAAAAAGAGAACTCTTAAAATTTCCTTTATCAATGGAAGGCTGATTAAGTATTCCTTTTGTTGTTATAGATATTTTTTAATTTTCCTACTCATCTAAGTATTAGAGATTGAAAAATTTAGGATTCATAATTCATGTTTCGGAAATATATTTTTATTGGCTTTAAACATAAACTAAATTAACATGGGTCCCTACGGCATTTTATTTCGGTAGAAATGCTCCCTCTAATTACTTGGGCTAATAATTTTAAACTGTAATCTCTATTCTCCAAAATAATTTGGATGCTTTTTTTTTATTTTAATATGATGCGATGATTGTTCAAGAAAAACAAACAAACCATAACTCTTTTGCAATTGCTATACCAATTTTCACTTGATGGTCAAAATCATAATTCTCACTTAATGCATGAGTCCTCAATTGTCGACCTAAAACAAGTATTTCTTTGTGAGATTGTAAGAAAATGAATCATTACGATATACTTAATTTTATAAAAAGCATTCACTCACATAAGTTTCTCTTGTCGTATTATTCACATGAGACTCATTTTGAATAGCAAAGCGTTGCTACTAAATGATACTCTCAAGCTTAGTGATTAAAAAATAATGTAAAAGTTATTAATACTTCGTCTCATAAACATATTTTATAAGATATGGTTGAAATCTAGCTAGTTCCTAGACACTTGTACTATTTATTTATGTTGAAGGTGTAAACAGACATTAAAATCGAAATAGATGAATGTGTAATTAAAAGAAAACCGGGGACGCACATGCAAGAACGAAAATCTATGATAGATAGCTACATGTAACAGCCCTTAAATCAATCACCGCCCGCAAACAAATTACCAACATTGCACAAAGTTTTTCATTCATTCGCGATTCGGTTTCTCCGACTCCAAGTACTTATTTTTTTCCTCATCAGACATAAATGCAGTGACAGGAAATGACTTCCGAATGCCCAGTGGAGTTTTGAACTGAATTTTGCGGCTCGCTAGATCATCGAAACAGATCATCTCGACGATAGGTACCCAAAGCAAGACCTGCGCACTTGACACCACTGATCTTTTTCATCCTGTTCTTCTCTAAATAAGCAGTCACCTCCTTGGCATAGTTCACTTGGGTATTAGTCCCTTCGAAAAAGTGCTCGATCGGAGACTTCTGTTTCATCCACGCAAATCCTGTTTCGTGCACTCTTCCACACTCTTCCACGTCTTTAAAGACCAGATTAATGATCTCATTAATCTGGTCTTTAAAGACGTTGAAGAGTGTACGAAACGGGATTTGATCAAGACCAGATTAATGTTAATTTCCGAATGCAGGGAAGCTAAAATTAAAGAGTAGTACTCCTAGAATTAGTATGATATTTCAATAGGAGTTGAGCTGGTGAAGTCCAACATGTTTTAATTTTGTTATATTATTATTACGTAACAGTTGGAGTTATAGGTTCACCTATCTTATGATTGCTGATAGGAAGGAGAACATTTGAATATACGGCATACATGCACCTACACGAGTTTTTAAAAGATTTCTCTAACAAGTATGACCCTAGCCGCCTTCTCTCTTCTTTCGCTCTCTCCCTTTAAGGTTTTCATCACTCAAATGCGACGGTGGGAGGGGAAGGATTTACCCTTGATGGGTGTTTTCCTTCCTCTCTAGTGATGAGCCTTTCGTTTTCAATAACCCCTCCTTTCCAGTGAGGGTTTTATTTTATCGATCTCAAATTTGAGAGTTTCTTTGTGTTTTCTCCTCTTTTCCTTTCTCTTAGCTTTCTCCTTTATCATTGGGATGCCGTTTCAAGCTTCAATAAAGGTAGTGGTGATGGTCCTTTGATGAAGCAAGGCAGAGGCAGTGGTGGTACGATGATGGTCTTACCTTATGGAAGTTGAAGTTGTTTTTGAAGATATTTGCCACCATGTTGATCGGTTGAGGTTTTTGTTTTTTTGTTTTATTCGTACGTAGATCGGCAAAGGTAGTTTGCACATACTTTGACAACTTCGGGTTTGTGAGGTTCTGGTATTTGTATTTGGGAAGTTAGACCTCCTTATTGGTTTCTGAATCCTTTGTACGTAGAACGATAATCGTTATCCTCTTTTTTATCAATGACAGTTTGTTCCCATGTTGACAACAAAAAAAAAAGAAGTAAGACATCCACAAACCTTAAGGGTTATTGCATAGGGTTAGTTGACTTGTCTTGGTAGGGCTTACCATCCCAAGATCGCATGACCGATTCCACTCGGGCCCTCGGCAGCGATTTGTCTTTTGGACTACCTCACCTCATGCAAATGCATGAAAAGATCTGTTGGAGGGGCTATAAAGATTAGTCCAATTCATCGAGACACACTTCATTAAAAAAAGAAAAGAGTTTAAGACAGCCACATTGATGATAGTTGATACTATGAAAGTACATGTTTTTCTATTCCCTGTATAATTACTTCTTCCTTTTTGTGATGGCTCCCTGTCCGGTTGACTAATTCATGGAAACCATTGAACTAGCCCTCTATAAAGAGTTAATAATACCTAGAAAATTTAGCCGCTTGCATAATTAATTACACCATTGATGCATTGAATGTGCTAGCTAGTTTACAAGTTCATCGACAGATCATTTCTAGTTTCTTTGATATCTCGTTATAAATCTTCTGAAGATCAAAACTGCAAATCTTCCATTATGGCGCTCTCAAATTTGAATGGATCCTTTGGTTTATTGCTTGCTTTTTTTCTTTTTCTTTTTACGAAAGGCAGATCTTCTTCTATTATGTACCTCTGCCGCCAAAGCTGAGGATACCTTAATCCTCCCATGATTTATCTCCACCACCGATATCTATGAATCCCTAAGAGCAGCTGCAGCCCTACATCAAACTCAGAACCAAATTCAAAATTTGGGTAAAAACACCCAAAACCCACCTCCAGTCCTTGCATCAAATCCATACCAATTTGAGTTTTACTCAAATCTTTACCCAAATCAAGGGAGAACTAAATCCTTACCCAAATACCAAACAACAACTTTTGGGTGGTCGGCTGTGGTAGCAGGTGGTGGTGAGCGATGGTGGAGGTGGTGGAAACAAGCGTTGGTGGTCGGCGGTGGCAACAGGTGGGTCGTCGAGGCCTGTCAGAGGATCGGCGAGCAGCGGTGAAGGTCGTGGTGGTGTAAAGAGCCGCTTTTGGTGGTTGGTTTCCAAATCTGCTATTTAAGTCGCCAGAATAGTGTCGATCTGAGTCTCATCGAGATCTGGGTGTGCTCCAACGGCGGGCAACAGGCGACGGAGAAACGACTAGGTTAGGGTTAGGTCAGACGGTGGTGGTTATGGCGGTGGTGGAGAGAGAGGAGAATGTGAGAGAAATTGTTTTTTATTTTTTTTTAAAGTCAAATTTGAGTAAAAAAGTTATTGATGACTGGAGAGGGGTTCCCCAAATCAAGCTTTTTACTCAAATTTAAGTGAAATTTTGGTTTTGAGTTTGGTTCAAGTCTGGAGTTGCTCTAACCAAGACCGCGAACGGTCCAAACTTATCCGAGGGATTGAAAGCACCGTCACAGTTTATAATCTTGGCTCTTAACAAAATAACATGTATAGGCTTGGAATGTCCATTTATCAGTCAAGGGCGGCTCTTCTACTACTTGACGGGTTCAAGCGAACCTATGGGGTTAAAAGAAAATGTACTAAAACGCTGTGTTTTTTTTGTGTATAATTTATTTTTTCCCAATATGTAGCACTGGATCATCCTAAGGAAGCCTAAGTAAATATGAAAATACTTCACTTAAATTTGTGTCTAAGTAGATAACTAAGCTCAACAAAATAAAATACTAATCATACCAAAATAAGTATGGGCCTGAATCTGAATAAAGGTTGGCCTGATCTGTTGGCCCAGATAGCAACGCGGGGGGGGGGGGGGTTGGGGGGGTGAATTGTGTATGTCAAAAAATAATGCGGAATAAAATAACTAAATGCAACACCCAATAAAATTAAATAAATTCAAGCACATAAACAATAATTATATGACAGTAAATAAGGAGGAAGGGAAGAGAGAAATCAAACACAGAGATTTATAGTGGTTCGGTCCGCAACTTCACAGCCTAGTCCACTCCCCAAGTGTCCTACTCGGGAATTGCTGCACTATCTCCAATAGTAACACTTTCTAGCTTCACGGGTGCTAGAGAAACCGTTACAACGAGCAATATCCCCAATCGCTCCAACTAATTTTTACTCCGGTGTTAGTCACACCTAACCCAACTAGTTTTGACTCTGGTGCTAGTAACACCTAACCGAGTAATTTTTTCTCACACAAAAATCACTCACAAAAGATAAATTCTCTCAAGGGTGTACAACCCCTTTTACAATGATAGCTCAAATAGAACACTTAAATTAGTGTAAAATTTGCAAGATAAAGCTCGGAGTTGAATGACAAAGGTGGCACACGTATATTTTTTCCTTTGGAGTTTTCTGTCAGTACCTTCATTCCTCTTTCCTTCGTCTTATATAATTCCTCTGCACATGAACGTTGGAAGCACATATTTACCTTTTGAAAATAATTAAGCCGTTAAAATAAGGTTTTAATTGAACCCCAAGTTTTCCATTATAAAACCCTTCCTTTTTGCTGCATTGACGTTATGAGATCCCACTCCAACTTTGGAATTCGACAATCCAATATTGCCGTTGGTTGAAACACATGCAATATGGTAAGTTGGTAACTTCCCCATTCCTTCATTAGCTGTTTGAATTTGATTGCGTGAGTCTCAAATTACGGACTTCCCTTGTAAAGATTTTCTATTTGAATTGTGAGGAGCTTCCCAAAATAAGAGTTGGTCCATATTTTCATGATCTTTGAATTTCCTCATTTTCTTTGTCATTTGAAGTGCTTGAGCCAGGACAAAAATAAGAAAAAGATTTGTCCTCAATCTTTTTCTTTCAATTTAGATCTTGGCTATTGGAGATAGGATTTGATGTAGAATCTATCCATGTATAACTCAACCAAATCCTACAAAATAAATAAATATTCAAATGAGCATCAAATATCATAATATTAATTATATTTCACTTTAACAAAATATGTTTGTTATCATCAAAATCAATAATGTATTTCTAAGAAAACATATAGGCTAACAATCTCCCCCTTTTTGATGATGACAAACCACAAATAATTTTAATCAAATAAAATTCAGAAATATAATTAGAGCACAAAAAATAAGATACTCCCCCTTAATTTGTGTATCCTTTGCTGGAGATTTTTCTCCCCTTCTCGCTTTCACAATATTTCTCCCCATTTGTCATCAACAAAAAGTAGGGGAACACTTTGCTCATAGTATTCCATAACACTTTCAATCTTTGCATGTGCGGAATTATACGGTGGATCAAAATAGATAAGGTGCACGTGCCAGTTCCACTAAAACTTCAAGCTTCACAAATTCATAAGCCACCTCAACTTGAGAAATTGGTTAGACATATAATCACATTATTAATATTTCAATAAACTCAAGGAGAATTAAATATGCCTTCTTGTTTTCGTGCAGCAGAACACTAAAAAAAACAAATCATTTGAGAAAGATATTTCATAAAAGCTTTGAGCATTTTCATGTGTGCAAAAAATAAGTAGGAAAAGAAATTAGATACACAATCATCAAAACCAGTACCTTTAAAGTGATTAGACCTTGGGCAACTAAAAGAAATAAGTTATAGCCATACCATACGAATCTCACTTGACTGTACCATTCTCTTGAGTTCAGTCCGTTACAAAAATTCACGTTCCTTGTTGTCTAAAAACATATCTGAATATTTTCTTTTGAGCACATCCACCTACAAAAAAAAATAACTCATATGCAATTCTTTGGTACCCAAATTTTCATGGGTCCGAGAGGGTTAGTAACAAGATGCTTAGGAACCCACATTTTTTTTGTTCCAATAAAAATATTTCTTCGAATAGGACAAGAGTATGATATATGATCATTCATTCCAAAATAATTGCAAGTAATACGAAAATGTCTAGAACAAGTCGAACAGCTTCTTTCACAAAGAAATTCTTATAAAACTTTTGCTTTTTTGTGGGATTAAAACCAATGCCCGCTTTGTCAAAAATACATTTTTGTTTTCCAAGAATAATATCCAAATTTTCTCTTCCTTGGACAAACTTAGAAAGAGATGTTTTGAAATCTTCAACCTCTTTTTTTAAAACATCATTTTCAAGTCTCAAGTCATTGACAGTATCTTTTGGAAAAGAAACTTCTTTAATTTTTTCTTTAAATAATTCATTTTCTCCTTTCAAAAATTCATTTTCAGCAAGCAGTGAAGAGTTACTCTTTTTGAGAAAACTGTTTTTAGAACCTAATTTCTTAAACTCAGCATACAATTCATGAAACGCATCTAATAGTTCATCGTAAGTAAACTGATCATCCGAATCATCAAAGGAGTTTACCTCGCTGTTTTCATGAGCCATTAAGCATAGGTTGGCTTGGTCGATGTCCTCTTCGGAACTGCTTTCATCACTGTTGTTACCCCATGCTGCAAGCATTGCTCTTCTTTTTGCCTTCTTGCTAGATTCTTTTGGTTGAGGACATTCAGACTTTACATGACCTGGCTTTTTACACTCATAACAAATTATAGGATCTCTCTTGTTCTCATTTTTTGCTCCATCCCTCTTAAAAAACCTTTTGCCATTTTCTTTTTTCTTTCTCATGAATCTTTTAAATTTTCTAGTAAACACCGCTATTTCCTCGTCGCTGCCACTTGAACTCGAAGTGAAACTTTTGAGGGCTAAATCCTTCTTTTTCTGGCCTTGATTTTCTTCCAAGTTCATCGTGATCTCATGCGTCATTAGTGAACCCAGAAGCTCATCCAAGCTGTAATTTGTGAGATCTTGTTTGGCCTCAATAATTGCCGTCACTTTTGGCTCCCATTGCTTTGGTAGTGACCTGAGAATCTTTCTCACAAGTTCAACATTAGAGTAAGATTTTCCCAGAAATTTTAAGCCATTGATAATATCAGTAAAACGAGTAAACATACTGGCAATGGATTCATCAGGCATCATTTTAAACAATTCATATTTATGAACAAGCATGTCAATTTTAGACTCCTTAACCTGACTAGTACCCTCATGCGCGACCTCTAGCTTATCCCAAATTTCTTTAGCAGAATCACATGCAGACACTCTGTTAAATTCAGTTGGATCTAATGCACAATATAAGAGATTCATAGCCTTGGCATTCAATTGAATACTTTTCACATCATTCTCATCCCATTCATTTTCATTCTTTGAAACCACTACTTCCTTCACGATTTTGGTAGGGCGGTGAGGCCCATTGACAATAATTTTCCATAACTCGTAATCTGATGCTTGAATATAAATGCGCATTCTAGCCTTCCAATAATTATAATTAGACCCACTAAATAAAGGAGGTCTATTGGTTGATTGGCCTTCGGGAAGGAAAGTGCCAAAATGGGTTGCC